>VMBQ01003443.1:80811-99342 GCA_007657795.1 Dreissena rostriformis
CAGATGAGACGCCACAGAACGTGGCGTCTCATCAGGATCCAAACTGTTTGCTATTCTGATAGTGGTCTTAGAAAAAAAATCAAAGAAAATGCTAATTTTAGAAATTCAGCAGACGACATTTTAGCAGACGACGAATTTCCCAGCATGCAAAGGGTTAATAAGCCTTGGGGTTTTGATGCAATCAAGCTGTAATAAATATGGGTCTCACTCTGTGAAAAGAGGGTTTAATGCTTGTGCTAAGCATCGTCCCAGATTATCCTGTGCAGTCCATACAGGCTTATCAGGGACAACTCTTTTCGCCAAAACTGGATTTTTGCTAAGAATAGACTTTCTTTAAATGAAAGATATCATAAAAGCGGAAAGTGTCATCCCTGAAAAGCCTGTGTGGAATGCACAGGCTAATCTGGGAGGACATTTTTAGTTAATGCATTAAACCCCCTTTTCACAGAGCGTGACTCATATGTTTAAATGTCTGCAGGACGCTGGCCAAGAGCCTGGTGGTGCTGATAGTGCTGTTTGGGGTCCATTTCATCATCGCCACTCTGCAGGCAGACGACATCGACCCTGAGGGGACCGTCTCATTCATCCTGCTGATCATCGAGATGTTCTTCAACTCCTACCAGGGGCTGTTCATAGCTGTTCTCCTCTGTTTCACCAATTCTGAGGTAAGTTTTCTTATGATGATAACTGAAGAAAGTTTGCTATGGTGATAACAGAGGTAATTTTGTAGTGATGATAACAGAGGTAATTGTTCTTATGATGATAACAGAGGATATTTTGTTATGATGATAACAGAGGTAAACAAATGATGATGATAACAGAGGTAATTTGTTTTATGATGATAACAGAGATACTTTTGCTGTGATAATAACAGAAGTAATTTGAAATGATGATAACAGAGGGAATTGTGTAGTGGTGATAACAGAGGTATTTTTTTGGTAAGGAATACAGGTAATTTTGTAGTGATGATAACAGAGGTAATTTTGTAGTGATGATAACAGATGTAATTGTGTAGTTATGAAAACAGAGGTAATTGTGTAGTGATCATAACAGAGGTAATTTTGTTGCGATGATAACAGAGGTAAGTTTGTACTGATGATAACAGAGGTAATTTTTTAGTGATGATAACAGAGGTAATTTTTAAGTGATGATAACAGAGGTAATTTTGTAGTGATGATAACAGAGGTAATGTTTTAGTGATGATAACAGAGGTAATTTTGTAGTGATGATAACAGAGGTACTTTTGTAGTGATGATAACAGAGGTAATTTTGTCGTGGTGATAACAAAAGTAATTTTGTTGTGATGATAACTCTGCTATTCCCAAATTAGCCAATAGCTACAAATAAGGAAATAAGGCTTCAACTTATTCTTAATTATCATCCATAAAAAATCCAAAATTATCAGATTTCAGACAAAAGTTGGTTAATTTGGCTACAGAAAATTCTGAGGCAGGGGGGCCCTGTGATAGCTGCGGTCACAGCTGTTAACAATCTGAATATCAATTTAAGGTTGTTGTTATTATTATAGCCTGTCCTTTTGTCTTTCTGTTCTATTTTTTTTGTCACACATTCTTAAAAAAGTATTGGCTGCTCGAGTGATAAAACTTTGCAAACATATCAAACACCTCCATATTTTGGTTTGAATGTTTCAACTTAACTGAAGTTATGGCCCATTTGCAACAGTTACGAAAAAATACCAGTGCTCCAGCTAGGATTTGAAAAAGGGCAGGGGCTATTTTGCTGAACTATTGGTGATAAAACTTACATAAATCAGTAAATGATGAACATAAACAATGTCTCTTAAGGGACCTGGTTCAAGTGTCTGACTACCATGCTGGAGGTCATGGGTTCAATGCCTCGCTTGAGCTCCGTATTTTCACTTTACACGTAATGCGAAGCAAAAAGTATCGCTGCTAGAGGGCTTAAACCTAAGAAAAATATAAGCAGCATGTGAATTTGTCTAGCTCCAGATTTTTGTTAGGGTGTTAGGTTATAGGTTGTTTAAGGGGTAGGGTGTTATTGACATAACCACGTTATAGGCCCTTTTTAGGGGTAGGGTATTATTGAAAAAATCAGAGTAATAGTCCCTTTTTAGTGGTAGGGTGTTAATGACATAACCATGTTAAAGCCCCTTTTTAGGGGTAGGGTGTTATTGACATAATCAGAGTTATAGCCCCTTTTTAGGGGTATGTGTTATTGACATAATCAAAGTTATAGCCCCTTTTTAGGGGTAGGGTGTTATTAACATAATCAGAGTTATAGTCCTTTTTTAGGGGTAGGATGTTACTGACATAACCACGTGTATAGCCCCTTTTAGGGGTAGGGTGTTATTGACATAATCAGAGTTATAGCCCCTTTTTAGGGGTAGGGTGTAAGTGACATAATCAGAGTTATAGCCCGTTTATAGGTGTAGGGTGTTATTAACATAACCATGTTATAGCCCCTTTTTAGGGGTAGGGTGTTATTGACATAATCAGAGTTATAGCCCCTTTTTAGCTCATGAGCATAAATCGCTCTTCGGGAGCTCTGAGTATACCATGGTACCATGATATCTGTCGTCTGTCTTTTACTTCTTACGATTTCTCCTCTTCAACCCCGTGACAGATTTTTATGAAACTTAACAGGAATGATCCTCAAGTGACCCTCTTTCAACGTTGTTCAAATCATTATTGTCCATTGCATATGTGTGTCACCAGAGATGCAGTTAGATTGTTTAACCCTTTGCATGCTGGGAAATTTGTCGTCTTCTAAATTGTCGTCTGCTGAATTTCTAAAATTAGCATTTTCTTCGATTTTTTTTTCAAAGAATACTATCAGAATAGCAAACAGTTTGGATCCTGATGAGACGCCACGTTCTGTGGTGTCTCATCTGGATCCAAACTGTTTGCAAAGGCCTTTAAAATTCGGTTCCAGTGCTAAAAGGGTTAAAAAAAACTTCAAGAATCTTCTATTACTCCACAAAGCATCTGGGATTTAATATTGGGTGTGTAACATCATCTTGTGGTCCACGACTAAGTTTTCAAATTTGTCCTAAATATTTTAGTTACCTTCCGAAGTTAAGAAGTCTTGGAGAAGGCGAAAACTTAAAAAATCTTTTCTTTATCCACAGAGGGTCTGGTATTTAATATTGGGTGTGTAACATCATCTTGTGGTCCACTACTAAGTTTTCAAATTTTTCCTTAATTATAATATTTTAGGTTCGTTCTGAAGTTAAGAAGTTTTGTAGTAGACAAAAACTTAACAAATCTTTTCTTAATCCACAAAGGGTCGGGGATTTAATATTTTTCCTAAATATTTTAGGTTCGTTCTGAAGTTANGTATAAACTGGATTTTCGCTAAGAAGAGACTTCATTTAAACGAAAAAAGTCATAAAAGCAGAAATTGTCATCCCTGAACTGGGACGACAATTTACGCCAAGCATTATGCCCAGTTTTCTCAGAACACAACACATATTGGCATCTCAAATTGCTTGTATTGTAATTATGATTTTTGTTCACCATATTAAATGTATTGGCTTTAAAACTTATCGCCAAAATTGCTTTGTTCATGAACATGTATACAAACCGATCATTTTGTCGCCATCGAATGTGATATCAAAATAAAATGATGTTTACCATGCAGTCTGACAATCTGTGTACAGTAGATGTATAATGTATATAGCCGACCTTTAAATATGAGCCTCGCTTCGGGAAAACTGGGCTTAAGGCAAGTGCGTAAAGTGTTGTCCCAGATTAGCCTGTGCAGTCTGCCCAGGCTAATCAGGGACGACACTTTCCGCTTTTATTTTATTTTTCGTTTAAGGAATTCTCTTCTAAGCAAAAATCCTGTTTATGCAGAAAGTTTCTTCCCTGGTTAGCCAGTGCAGACTGCACAGGCTTATCTGGGACGACACTTCAAGCACATGCATAACACCCTCAGTTTTCCCAGTGCGAGGCTCCTATATGTTATGTTAAGAGATTGTGTTATGTGCTGGTTTTCTGTTATTTTTTGTGTATTCTATTAAAATTTGATAAAACTTACCTGAGTATTTGTTGAGATATTTAACAATGCTTGCATTTTAGAAAGTTTGGGAGTATTTTCCCTTTTTTTGTCACAAAATATTCAAAATTGCAGTCACAAGTCACATATGAGGATGAAATGTACCAAAAAATGCTCCTAAAATCCAATTTCAAATACTCCGGAGCGAGGATGATTTCCAAATATGGCACTATGATGTAATTTACTTTGTATCTAACAAATGCCCCTTGCTCTGTGAAAAGGGGGTTTAATGCATGTGCGTTAAGTGTCCTCCAAGATTAGCCTGTGAAGTCTGCACAGGCTTATCAAGGATGACACTTTACACTTTATTGTATTTTTCGTTTAAACGAAGACTCTTCTTGACGAAAATCAATGCTAGGCGGAAAGTGTCGTTCCTGATAAGCCTGTGCGGACTGCACAAGCTTATCTGTGACGACACTTTATGCACATTCATTTAACCCCATTATCTAAGTGCCCATTTCAAATATATATAATAAGTTTCAGCTTCACTATTTCAGTTATAAGGCGAGTGACATGTATCTTGGGGTAAAAACAGAATGATGTTGAAAGGTAAACCAGTTGTTGAAAAGTTAAAACCGCACTGTTGAAAGGTTACATTACACTATTGTTTTCTAACAAAGTTAAATCATACTCACAAAACAGTTGATTACAAAATCACCTACAGTTCTTGTTTTTATTCATTGTTCCTTTTGTTAGCAGCACTTCTGAGCAGTTTTATCAAGCATTTATCTATTCAATTTTTATTAGTATGCCCCCCTATTGATGAAAGTGGGGTATCTTATAGTTTACTTATGTCATTTGTCACATGAAAAAAACTGTTTCCACTCGGGCCAAGTCATTCAGTTTTAATCTTCACCCAATTTCATGTCAATATATTATTACGTGAATATGCCTTAGAAAATGTTACGGTATGCCCCTTAGATTATTTCAAAATCGCCCATGACTGTTTTTGATAGTTCTTTATTATTCCATCACATTTTCAACAAACTTCATGATAATGCGTATAGGTTTAACCCTTTACATGCTGGGTAATTTGTCGTCTGCTAAAATGTCGTCTGCTTAATTTATAAAATTAGCATTTTCTTCGATTTTTTTCAAAGAATACTATCAGAATAGCAAACAGTTTGGATCCAGATGAGACGCCACGTTCTGTGGCGTCTCATCTAGATCCAAACTGTTTTCAAAGGCCTTCAAAATCCGGTTCCAGCGCTTAAAGAATTAATATCAAGGATAAATTCCATTATTTAACGGCCCATAAATTATGTGAACTTTGCCAAATGCCATTAATGCTGGCTCAACGGAATGCTGATGTCATCCATCTTCCCCTATCTGTAAAAAGTTGGAAATATTTGTGGGCAATATTTAGCTAAAAAGGACAAGTTAAGATAATTCAAATGACATGATGTCAACTTTAAGTTAAACATTTAGCCTACAAACATTTGTAAGTGAAGAAAGCTTCATGAAAATGTTTGTGGGCTAAATTTTACGGTCAAAGTTGAACGGCCCTTCACCATGCCAGTGTGCTCGATTGGTCATTTTCGGCTCTAGTACTACTTTAAGGTACCCTGGGTACTCTTAAGTATACTTAAATGTACCAGGGGTACGGAAAATATACTTAAACAAACCCGGAAATTCTAACGCTTAATTTGTCGTTGTCGGCTAATTTTTTCAAATTAATTATGTCCATATTTATGTCAATATTTTGTAAAATGGCCTCTATAATTATCGAAACTCGTACTCAAACAAAATGTTGCGGCAGGTTTTGCTCAAAGAGAATTTTGTTTGGTATTCTGTAGCACATTTATTGACATCAGATTTTGAGCTGGACTAAAACTTGGGTACAGTCTAAATTGGCCAGGTACGTTTTAGTATATTTTCGGTATCTGGGGTACATTTAATTATACTTAAGAGTACCCTTGGTACATTCAAGTAGTACCTGAGATACATGACCAATCAAGTGCCAGTGGGAAGGGCCTAAAATTCTCTATCCCACAGGATTCCAAGGTCAGAACGTATTCAGCCTGTATGGTTAACTTCCCTGAAAGCCAGAATAGGCTATAAGCATTTCCGTGTTTGCTATTAATAACTCAGTCTGACTTCAATTTTCAAAAAAGATTGTACTGGTTCTTAAGATATGCAATCATACTGTATAAGAGTGAATGTAGTCTATAAGACTGGTCTCTATATGTGAGTTAGATTCAGCGTACTTGGTGCAGGACATTTTATGGATGGACGTGCAACGAATGTCAACACACACTGCTTGGCCAGGGTTGGCACTTCTTCGGCTCTCGCTGGTGTTTTGAACATAAGGAGCACAATTACATTGATGCGCCAGCAATGAGCAATTTTTTTCTGTACTGATGAGATGCTGTCTGCTGAGTGGTTGGTACACGCACTTCTCACCTATGCGACCCAAGCTCAATCCATGTTCCCGCAAGCATGGTTAGTGGTCACCATACCTGACAGATGGGGTACTCCAGCTTCCTTCCCACAACACAAGACCACGCCAAAATTAAAATATCTTTCAGTAAAAAACAAATGGCTGGATATTGAAGCTGAAATTGAAAATTCGTCCCAACTTTCGTGAGTCAAATAGTTATTAGGAAGGAGAGCTGGGTCACAATCCAGTTTCTTACATAATAAACTTTGAAATACACACATGCGGACAAGCCTGCACTTCTTTGGCCATTTTTTGTATTATTTACATATTAAAGCAGCATAATAACTTTGTTTTGACAGAAATTAGCATGTGTTTCTTTATACCTGTAGATAAGAACATGTACTGAAACTTTTTATGCCCCCGGTAGGGTGGCATATAGCAGTTTAACTGTCAGTCCGTCAGTCAGTCTGTGTGCCGTCCGAAAACTTTAACATTGGCCATAACTTTTGCAATATTGAAGATAGCAGCTTGATATTTGGCATGCATGTGTATCTCATGGAGCTGCACATTTTGAGTGGTGAAAGGTCAAGGTCATCCTTCAAGGTCAAAGTTTAAAAAACAAAATCCAAGGGAAGTAACAAGCTTTAAAAGGAGATAATTTCTATATATTTTTACCTGCCAAATGATAAATAGAAATTTAATTTCAAAGCGGCGCAGTAGGGGGCATTGTGTTTCTGACAAACACATCTCTTGTTATTTATGAAAAGCATCAATGTAGTTCTTTTTTTTTCAATTATTAAATGTTCCACCATGTAAATGTTTGCGCAAAATTATAATCTGTTTCAAATGAACAGTCATGGAAAGGTTTCTGTAATACTTTCTTGAACAAAAATGTTGTATTGACTGCCTTTTATTTCGACATTTAACCTATAAATTTAACTTCATAGAAGTCCCAAAGAAAGAAATAGCTCTAATTTTATTATTAAAGTCTATTAACAAAAAAAAATTATTATGACTAATTTAAAACTTAAGTTAATATTTTGTCATCACAGCTTTGGGACTTGAAGGTCAAGATTTTGGCGTGTTTTGAAGTTTGTCAATAAAGCTTTTAACTGATAAATGTAAGCATTGGAACTAAATAGCTCCAGTATAAAACAAGAATAAAATTAAAGAAAAAAATAAAGTAATCCACACCGGGGCTCGAACCATTGACCCTTGGAGTAAAAGTCTACCGCTCAAACCTCTCATCTGTACGTGCTGATACAGCAAGTGGTGTATTTTATACTTTAAATAAGGAATCCTCGTAACATTACAAGGATTGCTAATATACATTATAAAATATGCTGATTGTTCTATCAGCATGAATGGCCAAGTAGTTTCAGCGTTAGTCTTTTAACCCTTTGCATGCTGGGAAATTTGTCGTCTGCTAAAATGTCATCTGCTGAATTTCTAAAATTAGCATTTTCTTCGATTTTTTTTCTAAGACCACTTTCAGAATAGCAAACAGTTTGGATCCTGATGAGACGCCACATTCTGTGTCGTCTCATCTGGATCCAAACTGTTTGCAAAGGCCTTCAAAATCTGGTTCCAGCGCTCAAAGGGTTAATATAAAGGTCAGTGGTTCGAATCCAGTTGCGGCACACTTTTTTTTTCTTTTTTTTTCTTTTTTTTAAATTCATTCTTTTTTTATACTGGAGCTCTTTAGCTCCGATGCTTACATTTATCAATTTAAAGCATTTAATCACAAACTCCAAAATATGCCAAAATCTGTGAACAAGTCCCTTTAACACAAATATTTCCAGTCCCATGAAATAATAATGTTTGCGCATTTTTAATACAACAAGTAACAGAATCGATGATATCAGTGGAGATGTATATTAAGTCTTCACAAAAAATAAATCGTATATTAAGGCTTCACAAAAAATAAAATCGTATATTAAGGCTTCACAAAAAATAAATCATATATTAAGGCTTCACAAAAAACAAATCGTATATTAAGGCTTCACAAAACATTGACTGATCTATGGAATGGTGTGATTATAAATTGGAGAGGACATATTCACAGTTAAAGAGGCATTTAAAGTTCCTTATGCTCCAGGCAATGTGTGATTATGAGACGCCATTGCAACATTTGCCAGATTTTTCACCCAGGGGACTAGTTATGACAGAGATTAAATTCAGTATTTTCTCTGTGTTCAACTCTGCTTAACAAGGGTCAGTGGTTGGAGCCCAGTTTAGGATGACTTTTTTTCTTCATTTTTTTTTTTTTTTTTTTTTTTTTTTTTTTTTTTTTTTTTTTTTTTTTTTTTTTTTTTTTTTTTTTTTTTTTTTTTTTTTTTTTTTTTTTTTTTTTTTTTTTTTTTTTTTTTTTTTTTTTTTTTTTTTTTTTTTTTTTTTTTTTTTTTTTTTTTTTTTTTTTTTTTTTTTTTTTTTTTTTTTTTTTTTTTTTTTTTTTTTTTTTTTTTTTTTTTTTTTTTTTTTTTTTTTTTTTTTTTTTTTTTTTTTTTTTTTTTTTTTTTTTTTTTTTTTTTTTTTTTTTTTTTTTTTTTTTTTTTTTTTTTTTTTTTTTTTTTTTTTTTTTTTTTTTTTTTTTTTTTTTTTTTTTTTTTTTTTTTTTTTTTTTTTTTTTTTTTTTTTTTTTTTTTTTTTTTTTTTTTTTTTTTTTTTTTTTTTTTTTTTTTTTTTTTTTTTTTTTTTTTTTTTTTTTTTTTTTTTTTTTTTTTTTTTTTTTTTTTTTTTTTTTTTTTTTTTTTTTTTTTTTTTTTTTTTTTTTTTTTTTTTTTTTTTTTTTTTTTTTTTTTTTTTTTTTTTTTTTTTTTTTTTTTTTTTTTTTTTTTTTTTTTTTTTTTTTTTTTTTTTTTTTTTTTTTTTTTTTTTTTTTTTTTTTTTTTTTTTTTTTTTTTTTTTTTTTTTTTTTTTTTTTTTTTTTTTTTTTTTTTTTTTTTTTTTTTTTTTTTTTTTTTTTTTTTTTTTTTTTTTTTTTTTTTTTTTTTTTTTTTTTTTTTTTTTTTTTTTTTTTTTTTTTTTTTTTTTTTTTTTTTTTTTTTTTTTTTTTTTTTTTTTTTTTTTTTTTTTTTTTTTTTTTTTTTTTTTTTTTTTTTTTTTTTTTTTTTTTTTTTTTTTTTTTTTTTTTTTTTTTTTTTTTTTTTTTTTTTTTTTTTTTTTTTTTTTTTTTTTTTTTTTTTTTTTTTTTTTTTTTTTTTTTTTTTTTTTTTTTTTTTTTTTTTTTTTTTTTTTTTTTTTTTTTTTTTTTTTTTTTTTTTTTTTTTTTTTTTTTTTTTTTTTTTTTTTTTTTTTTTTTTTTTTTTTTTTTTTTTTTTTTTTTTTTTTTTTTTTTTTTTTTTTTTTTTTTTTTTTTTTTTTTTTTTTTTTTTTTTTTTTTTTTTTTTTTTTTTTTTTTTTTNGAAAAAAAATCGAAGAAAATGCTAATTTTAGAAATTCAGCAGACGACATTTCAGCAGACGACAAATATCCCAGCATGCAAAGGGTTAACATTAATATTTCCACTCCCATGAAATAAATAATACGTGCATATTTTACCACTATAAGAAACAGAATCGATGATATCAGTGGAGAAGTATATGACGTTTTCACAAAAAATCGTATGTATTCGTATGAAGGCTTCACAAAAAATCTGCTGATCTAGGGAATGGTGTGATAATAAACCTGGGTGAGGACATATTCACAGTTAAAGAGGCATTTAAAGTTCCTTATGCTCCAGGCAATGTGATAATGAGACGCCATTGCAACATTTGCCAGTTTTTTCACCCAGGGGACCAGTTATGACAGAGATTACATTCCTTATTTTCTCTGCGTTCAACTCGACATGCAGTCTTTTATCTGATGTTATCTGTTGCATAATTGTCTTAAATTTTAAATGTATGAAAACTTATTAATTGAACTGATTATTGCTAATTTTGTGTAATTGAACTGATTATTGCTAACGTTGTGTAATTGAACTGATTATTGCTAACTTTGTGTAACTTTACTGATTATTGCTTATTTTGTGCATATGGAAAGTAAAGGAGTCAAGGAATGTGAAGATGTTACAATTTGGCGTTTATTCTAATTCACTGTAATCTAAGACGGGCATTGGGCTGCTGCTTGTTTGATACAGGTTTGTGACCATCATGCCTATGAATTAAAATCTATGGTAATTAGTCAAAATATTATTACTTATCATGTACGCGGTGGTAGGTAGATACCTGGATAAAAATTACTGAGTAGGTAGATACCTGGATAAAAATTACTGAGTAGATAATTTCATATGAACATCATATGGTTTTAATACTTGGATTGTGGTGCTCAATTAATTGTCATCGTAAAGGTATGTGTTCATATAATAATTGTAATATATATGTATATGTTTATCATGTACATTTTTCAATCATATTACATATGAAATATGAAAACAATTAGCAAAATGTTATAAAAATTATATAATACGGTGGTTAGCTTGTGATTATTATATACCTGAATTTTACTTCTGTTACTCTTGATGGTATTAAAAGGTTTAGCATTTATTGAAATAAATGATGACAAACAGAGTAAGTGTAGTGGCGAGAGACAAGTTCTATGTGTGTTAAACAACTTCCTTTTGTTTTATGCAAGATGCAGTAATTCACCTTTTTCTGGGAATTTGTAATTTTCTTGTTTATTGGATTATTTTAAAAAAGGTCATAAAAATGCTACCGAAACATTTGAGAACCTCTGTTTATTTGAACGGAACTACTTTGTTCTGTTAATCGCAGTTCTTTTAAGCTTCTTATTTTTTTTTCTTCAGTAAAACACGTTGTTCATGTGACAATTAGCAAGCAAATAGAAATTGGACACACAAGAAGACACATGAGTCATGCAAGATCAAATTCTAGCACAAGTTGTTTCATTATAAATTCATGTTTACACATGAGTGATGCAATTTCAGATTTTTTATTTTTTTTTATAATCATTAATCTCTTTTAATGCAAATCTGAGAAAAAACATACTAACAAATTCATATTGAATGTATTTTTGTAAATAGAATATATTTATCTCCATGTACACGATAGACTTATAACATATGGCTATTACAAAAATGTTTTGGTTGTCAGCGAATTAATCATGACTGTTATTTTATCTTTAATTTAATTCAGTCATTTTTGTGTGTGTTGAATGGAAGATAAACGTTACACAAAAAATACTTGACATTAAAAGTTCCAAATAAGAATTTCACAGTCTGAAAAGTTTAATCAGTAGAGCATAATGTAAAAAGTCTATATTTGTTTTTGTTTTATACTTTTTTTAGAAACAATTTGAACAGTTTCAAGTGTTGCACAATTTACAAAAATGTGTAATTTGGGAAAAAATGCATACATCCTTAAATGTCCAAATATTAAGACAAACCGGCAATATGTTTGCAAAAATTGCTTTAAAAAACGGAGCATCATTCTGCAATTGTTTAAAAGTGAAATGGGTGACTGACAATGTGCAATTTTCGAAAAACATTCATTAAATTCTTTCATTATAAATTTTTGGTCATCAGCAAAGATTTTATTTTCTGTCCATTCAATATACAAATTATTATAGTCTTTGTATGATGTTTGTTTTATGGTTAATGAAGTAAGAAAATGTGAACACAACATATAAGAATACTTGTATATTATGTATTTTGTCATGCTGCAGTATGTAGTTACTTTTAGATTTTTATGAAAATGACTTACTTTTTTGCATGAAATTAAGTTCAACAGAGAATAGCGCAATATTTATCAAGTTTAACACGAATGAACATTTATATCTGATCAAGCATCCAATATGCTTTCAAATCTCAGTTAAATTTCAGACTATGAAAGACAACTCTGAGCTGACAAGTTTTAAGTAAAATATTGGATTACTTCCCTTGCTACATAATTTCTAAAACAATGTTTTACCACTCTGTTAATATTATTTTGTATATTATTTTTGATCGTGTGGAAAACAGCATTTGGAGAAGCGTTATTGTCTTGCAAATTCAACAAAGTCTGGCAAAAGTGCTGTGTATAAAGGAAAAAAAAAATTGTAATAGTTGAGATTGTTGTTGTTTGATATAAATATGAATCATTTTAGAAGTCATATCTTTTTTGAAGCCACAGACTGTAATACAATACCTTCCTATAGAAGAGATTTTTTTAAATCATGCTATACATTTTTTCAGATAATATTTCTGATCAGTGCTTAAGGTAAAGTGACTGCAAATCATAAAGTTTTGACAACATATTCTCAGAAAACAGTACTGACATGTTAACAGTTTCTTTTTATACAGAGAACCGATTTGAAGTCAGATACATAAAACATACTTCAACCGGGCTTTGGACTTTGAAAACCTGAAAAGAGATTCAAGGAAAAAGACAACTATTGAAAGTCATCCCACGATGTTTGGGGGAAGTCAACCCGATCCCACTGCCTATGGGAGCTACACAACGCATCCCACACAGGTAACCTTCTACTATGTAATGGTTACATTGCACTATAAATGTTTATGTGCATTTACTTATCTTGTGGATGATTTTTTTCTGTATATTTTTCGCTCACATGAGCATTGAACCCTCTAAAGTGAGCAATTGTGGACATTGATTGTCCATCATTGTCATAATTTAACAATAAGATTTAATGACTGTGGTATGACGAGTGTGAACTTTTCATTAGGTAAAGACCTTTGTATTTTAGGATATAATTGTTCATCTTGTCATACTTCATCATTTTAACTAAACTATTTCTGTAATAATCATAATGGGATCTCTGATAATGTGGCCTGCTTTTGCAAAGTCCACTGTTTTCTGTATGTAAGCTTATTAGGACATGAAGGCGCAACTTTGAGCTATTCTGATAAATTTCAGTCCATCACTGTTTTATTCTCACAACATTTGTTTGATGTGAGCACATTTTTTTCGCCTTATGTGATAGAAAACGGTTTGACTATTTAGCTAACTTTATTGAGAGATGGGTTTGTCTTCAGGGTTGTGGAAATATTAAAATTATTATTTCTTCCACTGACAAGTTGATTGAACAATTCTACTTGTCTGTAAGCAAATATCCCTTGTCCAAATTGTTGTCTTCTGCTAAGTTGACCAGAAAAATATACTTGTCTGATGGTTAAATAACCGATGACGGACACGTCGGGCATCTGTGACATAATTTCACGTTGCGTGCAGCATAAAAGTGTACACGCTTGCTATACTGATCAATTTTGTTATCAAGAACACAGGCTTATTAAATAAGGTAATTCTGATGTATTTCAAATTGCCATAAGCACTTACCAGTGTGTTTACACTTAATTGTGAACCCCACAAAGTCAAGGGATCCTGCACCCTGTAGACTGTATTGATGAAAAAGCTGTTTTATTTGAAGTGAACATTTTAGTCCTCTGGTTGAAATGATGTTGGCATATATCTGGTTGACATGAAAAAGCTCTTTTGAACTGAAACTGCACAAATATTGGTTACCATTGGTTACCATCAATTGTCTGATTTTTGCTCAACATAAACATGCTTAGTGTGAGCTTGACTTGAATTGTCTCATGTATGGCTTATAATTATCCAATGTTAAACAAAGTATTAAAATAAAAAGTGTTTGATGTCTTCTTGCTTTAAAAATAACCTGTAAAAGATTGTGTGTCATGCAGCTGCCATACTATGTATGAGCCTTGCTCTAGGAAAACGGGGCTTAATGCATGTGCGTAAAGCGTCATCCCAGATTAACCTGTGCAGTCGACACAAGTTAATCAGTGATGACCCTTTTCGCTTTTATATAATTTTTTGTTAAAAGGAAGTGTCTTCGTAATGAAAATCCAGTCTAGGCGAAAAGTTTCGTCCTGGGACGACGCTTTGGGCAATGCATTAAACCCCATTTTCCCAGAGCAAGACCCGTACCTAAACATGTTCTAGCCATCAGACTTCATGCATTCATGGGTACACTGGCAGAAAAATCTGACATAAAATTGGACCATCTTTCTAATACATTTGTCTCTGTGAGGGTGTTCCCAAACATTAACATTCAGCATGACAGAAGTAATTCTCACTGACACCCATTTGCAGCTGCAGTCTTTTCACATGCATCCTCCAGCTCCAAATGTTTCATCGTCTGCAACAAGCTTGTAGGAATGCTCTTCCTTTGTCAATCTTAATTGTAACCAATTCGTATCTCTCATACCATTGGAAGGTTTTTCATGAAACTTGGCTCAGATATTAAGGTCTTTAACGAGACCATTTGCAAAAGACAAGGGCCTTTCCTGACAGCTCAAGGTCATGGTCCGGTTTAGCACCTAAGAGGCCCACAGGCAGTGAAATGTTTGTGACAATGTCGGAACTTAACATTGATTTAAAATAATTGACTTTGTCTAGTCATTTGATTAGGCTAAGTAAGTAAGTACACAAATTAATTAGTCACAATCTCATGTGGCCCCTATAAGTGTGGGGCCCATAGGCAGTTGCCTACTTTGCCTAATGGGTAATCCGGACTGGCTCAAGGTCATGGTACAATATTGCTTCCAGTTCTGGGCCCGGGTTGCTCAGCCAGTTAAGGTAACAGTAACTTCAGACCCAAATAAAATTAATTTAAAAAGCAATAATATTATCAAACATGTGCAAAGTATTCAAGCATACAAATGTGTCTACAATTAACACAGATCTTAAAGGGATAACAATTTAGTCACATAAAATAACTTGATCCAAAAATAAACTGATGTTAACCTAACCAGCTGTGAATGTTTAAGCATCCTGGCCCTGACTGACACCCTATTACATCACATTGACCCTGTTCAATGTCAATCTTCTGCATTATTAGTGCGCAATAAATGTATGTCAGTGCCATGGCAGAAGGTTTGATACTTGAATGGTTAATCCATTCTGTCAGCTATGTTGCAGCTGCAGAAGTTTATGTAGGCCAGGTGGGAAGATTAGCTGATAATTGATGATAATTTACCATGCTGTTATGAAAGAGAATGCTGGGCCTGAAATAAAATATTGTTTGTTTCCCGTCCTTTGACAGACCCAGAAAAAAAGATGAAACCTAGCANTTCAAGTGCGGGTATTGGGGAATTTAAAGTCTGTTATTAGAAATCAGGTTCAAAAGTTTATGTGTGTATGTTGGGTAATTTGAGTGTATATATTATAACATGTCATCTTTTGAATAGAAATAACATAACAAATAAACTATTTTGAAATTAACTGTCAAAATGACTACATCAATAGTTAAACATGTTATTTCTGTAACGTACAGTACGCATCTGAATATGAAATACCACAGAATTTCTGTTATTGGGTAAAATTGTAGAATATAATTATGACATACTGGAGTATAAATGAACTTGGGCAGTCATTGAGAATGACTTGTTTATTTGATTCATGAAGTATTATTCCACTCCAAGGAAAGTATAGTTCCAACTATTGAGGGTTAAATGTGCCATTGTGGAATTATATAAATTCGTTGACATGAAATGTTGCTGTTTCCTAAAATTGGGCATATTTGTTGGATCTTTATTTCGTGGAGTTGACTATAATATCTGATGTACGACTTCTAGCCAATTGTATAAATATGGATAACTTTAGCAAATCCAAAAGATAACCTTATTTGGATAAAGATTACCAAAGTCAAAAACCTAGGCTAAATCTTACCCAAAACTTAACCAAAACATGCTCCTGTTTGGATATCTATTTGTTTATACAATCGCTAACCAAAAACGATATTCTAAAATTGAAGATAACCAAAACTTATCCGCTAGTTAATAGTTATTCAGGTTTATACAATTGGCTACAGTGATTTTTAGCATTTTATTTTGAGGTTTATAGCGAATGCACGAAAAAATCACAAAAATAAGTAACTGGCCTTTCTCAGTATAAACTTATTCCAGTCCCTGATAAACTAATCATTTAATGTTTGTTCAAACAATATTTATATAAGAACCCTTTTTTCTCAAAAAATGGTATCTACATGCAACAGAAGAGTCTGTTCATAGGATATTCTTGTAAAAAATTCAGCAATTCCGAATTTAAATTTGCCATTCATCGACTGACAATGTATCTCTTGCAGAAATTTTTTCAACAATAATTGGTAATACTACATGTACACAGATATTGAAATCTTGCTTGCAACCTACCTGTTCTTCCTTTACATTCACCCCCATGTAAACAAAGACAAGACCTTTTTAGCTCACCTGAGCAAGAGTTCTCAAGGTGAGCTATTGTGATCAGGCTATGTCCAGGGTCATACGTGTTTTTTCCGTTTTGCATTCTTAATCGTGTATCTGGTCACCAATCTAGAGGCCATATTTTTATGCCCCCGAAGATGGGCATATAGTGATTGCACTGTCCATCTGTCCGTCTGAAATTCCGTCTCACTTTGGGTTTAGGTTTTGCGCTTAGGTTTCGAAAAATGTGGAAAAAAGGGGAATATCGATGGTCCCAATTCAAAATGCCGAACCAACATTTTTTGACATTTCGTGATTTTTGCGCTGTGTAGGGCGGGAAATCAGTGCGCACATGCCCAGAAAACGGCGAACCGCCTAATTAATCAGAACACGCCAAACCGGCCATATGATAAAATGCCGAACTGTGATGGTGGAAAATAAAAATAGGCAAAAATGCGAAGCTGAATATTCAAAAATGCGAAGCTGATTATTATTGTAAAATGCGTCCGTCTGTGCGTCAATTTTATTATTGTGACTTCGGCATTTTGTATATAGTTATGACAAAAATAGCCCTCTTGAAAAGTTGTGTTTTTGTAAGGTCGGCATTTTAAATTGGGACCATCGATATGTCATCCTATGGTGACAAGCCTTGTTCATCCAATCTTGATGAAACTTGGTGAAAATGTTGTTTTTTTTCAATCGCTAGGTCGAGTTCCAATCTGGGTCACATGCTACAAAAAGCTAGGTCACCAGAATAATCTTACAAAAACCTTGTTTCAACTCTAGAAACCAACTTTATGATTTAGTCTTAATGAAAATAAGTAAGAATTTTCACCCTACAATATCTAAGCCAAGTTTGAATCTTGGTCAAGTGCATTCAAAAACAAGGTCATGAGGTCAAATCATAGAAAAACCTTGGCAACACTATAAAAGCCACATTTGTATTCAATATTTATGAAATCTGGTCAGATTGTTTATCTTTACTATAGACCAAGTTGTAATTTGGGTCATGCGCTTCCGAATACTAGGTCAGGAGGTCAAAACGTAGAGAGACTTTGTTACCACATTAGAAGCCACACTTTTATGACATAATCTTGATAAAACTTTTTCATAATGTTTACCCAGACAATATGGCACCCAAGTTTGAATCTGTGAGTCCAGATGAAACCCTGGTAAAATCTTAGAAAAAACTTGTTATCACTCTAAAAGTCCCATTCGTGCCCCAATATTGATGAAACTTCAACTTCAGATCAGAGTGGTTTCAATCCATAAAAGCTAGGTGACAAAGTCAGATCTTAGAAAAACCTTATAACCATGCACTGTAGAAGACACATGTATGACTCCATCTTGAGAAAACTTGGTCAGAATGTTTACTTTGACAATATCAAGGCCATGATGTTTGAATATTGGTCAAGTGTTGTGAAATAAAACTAGGCCACCAGGTCAAGTCTCGGACAATTGGTGTATCTTGTACTCAGGTGAGCCATCACGGCCCTCTTAGTCGCATTTCCTTGAATGAGAATTAAGTCCTTAAAACGTCCAGATGACAAGAACTTTTAACAAGGAGAAGTACTAGGACACTAGTATTATATGAACCGCGTTATGTGAAAATGGGTCTTATGTCCTATGTGGCCAGAATAGCTTCAGCACAGCCTGCACATCCACGCTGTCTTACCAGGTGCTACACTGTCTGCTTATGAGACCACGAAACCTGACATGACCTTAAAGCGGGACTGTACGATTTTTACATGTGTTAAATTTTAATATATTGATTAAATTATGTTACGATGACTCAAAATAGGCAATAAAAATTATACTTTGAAGACGAATTTCATAAAATGCAGCAAAGACAAGTTAGCGCTGGTTAAAGCCGATGCCGACACTTTTACTCGTATTTGTAAGGAAACAAAATTGTGTCTTTGTGTCGTATGAACGAATCTGCACTAAAACTAAATTTAGATTCACATTGTACATG
>VMBQ01003444.1:4751-23568 GCA_007657795.1 Dreissena rostriformis
ACATTTGGACAGCAACCAAAATCGGTTTGTTGTCCCTCACAAAATGGCAGAAAACCCGCAATAATGGTCAACCCAGCGATAAAAGTATTCTTCCACATAATGCTCTGTATTCCAAAAAGATCGACTGTTGTATTCGGTGCCAAAATGTCTTAATCAGTCGATTGCACAAAATGGTAGCCAGTACGAGCGTACGAGCAATTAAAGCTGGTGCCCTTAATCCGCGTCACTCGGTCGGTTAAATTACAAATATGGCGCCAGGTCGACATTCTGAGGTTACGTAAGCTGCGTATTGACACGATAATAATTGGCAAATGAATGCATCATCAATTGGAAGAAAAAAATGTACACATCAGCCAGTATTCACAATACTGCTTAGTGATATCTTAACTCATTATAAATCCATTATTGTCTGCTTACAAAGGGTAGACTAAACAAATACAACTAATAACGAAATAGCCAAAGGAAATGTATAAGTTTAATGCATTTTATAATATTTTCCCTATGGAGATTTTTGAGTATATGAATAGCATTTATTGTAAAAGCAATTCTGATCTTCCAAACTACTGTAATTTGATTGAAAAGACTGAAGATACCTACTTTGGTGAGTAGGTCAACATTGTTGAAATAGGCATGATAGTGTTGTTCAAAGTTAGTTGTGGTTTGCCCTTTAGTGTGAAATTGTGAAGAATGCGCCGTAAATTCACACCATTGTGAAATAATGCATCAAAACAAAATATAAGTTATAATGCCAGAGAATGTTCATGCATTCAACTACCTTGTACATACAAACACTTGACAAAAGTCATTTAACTAGTCATGCATGCAAGCATTACACCAATTAATAAAATTGTTAACGATTTTACATTTTCATCCATTATCATATTTGTTAATTAAGGCTATAAATCTGTGAAAAATATATACTTTTTGCTCTCTGAAAATGTTTTTTAATGGCATAAAAATGAGGCAAAAATGGATAAATCAATTTATTAAAGCCGACAGAGTAACGCAACTAGTCGCAAAACCTTACTTTTCCCTTATTGTATTATCCATGTGTGAAAACAGAAACATTCGTTAACACAAGGCAATGGTTCTTTGTAACGATCACTCACAAAAGTCAAAGACCAATTAAGTAGGGTCAATTAACACTTTGAACCCCTAAAAAATACTACAAACGGTATTTTAACTGATTCTGGTAAGGTAGAAGGTACTTTATAACATATCAAAAGGTTTACCGAGATCGGACTTCTGGAAAGTAGTATTTTTCAAGATGACCGCCAAGATGGCCACCAAAACATATTTATGATCATAACTATGTAAACACTCAAATTTGATCATTTTAGTGTCTTTACATAGGTTTTAGGGGGCAAAGAACACTTTAACATCATCAGAAATATTGTAAGTTTATTAAATTACACCGAACTCCAATATTGCGTCCAAAATGGCCACCGACACAATACGAAGGACAACAAAGTCCATAAGTTTTGACTGAAACGTAATGATTGATATGTCAAACACCATAATTTCGGAGACAAGGAACACTATGATTGAATTGTTGATATCACAAGGAAGTTAAATTATCATGAAATCCAATTTATGACATTCATCTGTCCACTATCACCTGATATACAATCACCTTTGCCCATTGCATTTTTCTCAGGGCGTTAAATTGAAGATGTCGTCGTCCTCTTAAGCATTGTTATAATTTTCAGTTTTCAGTTTGGCAAGGGCCACATACAGCATGCAGTGGAGTCCAGGGCGTCTGCAGCTGCATCGAGAGGATTTACATCCTACAGAACAGTTGTGGTGAACTTTCTTTACTTTAGCCACATTGACCTTTAAATAAGTAAACACAAGACACTGGTTCAACTTTCAATCACTTTTAATTTCCAGTTATTGATTCTCAACAAATCACTTATCTTTTACATGAATTCACTTTTCTTATTTTACACTATTTTAATATAATAAATCCAACTTGTCTAGGTAAACTTTAACACACAATCCTTTTTCTTTAATGCTTTTTCTAATTCTAATCTGTCCAAGCACATGGCGTGGTATTTATACAATAATTTCCCGCCAACTCACTAACATCTCATGAAAAGCAAGATAGGCATGAATTACATGATAAGTGCCTGACGGAGTCTGGCGGAGCAATATAACATAGTACAATTTTCCCGCTACAATAACTAGGTCAAAGACGGAGCAAAGACATATAGTATGTTGTTACAAAACAGGCGGAGCTAAGTGTCTATAAACACACCAGACGGAGCAAATTTACATAACAATATCAATGCTTCATATATACAAAATCGTGGCATTCACGACAACAGTTACAGTGGATGAGTTTCAATAGTTCTTCAGGTGCAGAATTATTTTGGGTCGTTTTTGAAATAAACTGGTTGTTGTCCTGATTCGATCACCATTCTGTCGGTTTCAGATTATGTGCCATCCCCACCAATACCATGATTTGATAATATACGCGTTGGCTATTGAATACCGTGACATGCGATGTTGGTGGAAGTCGCTCAGGATTGACGAATGTTTTGGCAGTAGCCACTTTCTTTGTAAACATGTTACGGCGCAGTGATTCTAAAGAATCATAGGGCTTGCCACCAAACAGATCAACCATCAAGCAGTTGCCAAGATTTGATATTTACTCTTGAGACTTGTTTGGAAGAAGGAAGGAACTAGCACATGACTTCATGATAGGGACAGGTTTTATTAATTTTCGAATTATTGACATTTTCCGATGCCGAAAGTCATTGAAGTTGAATCACAGCATGAACAAAGAGCAACTCATTGTCTACTTTGTCTCCTAAAAGTTCTTTTAAAAGGTTTATATTATACACTTTGTGTTTCTTTGACTGTTTGTGTACGTCAGAGCGGAAGTAGATGGTCCTATTGTCCCTTTCGGAGTAATGCAGGAGTAAGATGAGCAAATATGTATCCTAACCCACCAACGTTGTAGTGCAATGACGGGATCTTTCCACTGTTGCTTAAAAAATATCAATGCATCCCCTGGTGAAAGAGTCCTCCTTTAAGCATGAGTGTAATGTTCCTTTGGTGAAACTCGCAATAGAGTTCACGTTTTTTCCTCGTCTATGGTGTGTGTTGTCTTTGATAGAAGGACCGTCTTCGTAACCAACGAACACCACTGTTGCTTGTCCGTAATGCTTTACAGTGAAATCTGCATAAGACTTGGCTATTGTGTTATATGTGTCACGCCTTTTCCATGTTAAACGATGGAGCAAAGAGCCACCATCAAACACGTAACGATCTGTAACAGGAATACAGTTCATCACAGCCTAAATTGATGTGTCTGTAGCATGATCTCTAATTGCCTGAGCGATCTGAGGCTTGGCTGCTTTACAAAGTATGCTATTGGCTTCAAAGAGGGCAGGAGGATGGGGGCTCAGTTCATACGACAGTCAGTATGTCTTCAAGGCAAAGATCTCCATATTTTGACACTCCCAGAAAACGTTGGAACAAAAGAGCATGATCAATAGCACGGCCATAAGCAATCTTTACGGCGGAGTTATTTCCAAGATTTTGGGCTATGTCTTTTCTCTCGAATTTATAAGCAAAGGCCGACTTTCCTTTGATATCACTAAGAATCTTGTTACCAACCGTCTCAATGACATGAACATTCACGTTTGACCCAGCCACTATCCCATTGACAATATTTCTAAGAGTAGGATCAGCTGTGTAAGGTGAGCAAGCTGTACTCTTTGTCTGCATTTTCCGAGATCAGAAGTATTTCTTTTGATCCGCGCCTCAGTTTAGTCTTTATGTTGTGCACTTGTAGTAAAGGTCAACTCTAAAAATTCTGCATCGCACTGTTGTACTTGAATGTTACAGGTGCATAAATGTTTCAAAGGTTTTGCATTTCCTCGGTCACCCAACTGCTGCAAGTCAGACCATTTGTGCTCTTTAGAGACCCCATCAATGTTTGCTTAATGACAAGATCGCTGCTTAGCCCAGCCCAGCACTGGTTGCTCCTACGAACAACGTGAAAACCATCAACGAACTATTGATAAACGTCTGGGTGCGTTTGCTCTAGGTTGCTCATTTTCTGCAGATATTAATAAGTAGATCCCAGGTAAATGAAGTGCCCAGCTACAGCAAATACGGACAGACAATCGGACACTGCCTGCAAATGCTTCAACCAGCACCCAGAACGATCCGCCTTGATCAGCATCCTTGCCATGCTAACCATACGCTGATAATTCAGCCATAATTGGCTTGTCGTTGAGGTCTTGGCAAGTTCATGTTTCTTCTTCTCTGTGGCCGTCTCGAGTTTGATCAAAATCTCAGCACAAAATCTCAGAACATGAAGCATCTGCTAGCGTCGTCTCGTCCTTAAGAATGGAAGAGTACAATTCCTCGGCTGGATCCAGCAGTATCTCAATCTCGGGATCTTCCTGTGTCATTTCGGCTATAAGCTGGCTGTGTATGCCCTTGTCAACAATACAGTGGCCCCGCAAAGGCCTCTGAATAGATTTCCCTGTCATTATGTGCACAATTGCATTTGCCCCATAAACAGTATCAAGTATGTTTGTGAGACCAGTGCCTTCCATGAAGGATCTTTTGACCCCCAACAAGTTCATAAGTGTATGAAAACATCCGAACATCTCAATGTTTTTCAGACAACTACTACTGGTTTTAGAGGGTTACTTNCTTTTTGTGCAACGTTTGTTTGCAACTGCAGCTGCGATTGGAAGCTTCCGTGCTGTTGTGTGTTCTATTATAGCCGCAAATCTCTGTACTGCCTTTTCGCTTCCGCCTTGTGGCCTAATTGAGTATGAGACGTCGTATTGCGCATCAATTCCTGTATGCGTTGGCAGAAGTGACGTCACATGCTGTAGGTACTCTTGGTTTTGTATCATTTGTGTCTCATTTAATTGCGTCATCATGTCACAGAGGGAATTAAATTTCCTCTGCATGGCAGTTTTACTTGGGGCTTTGATGTTTAGGCAGGTAAACACTGTTATGATGTCTGCAAGGCCCATTTTTGTCTTGATAGCAGGCAGTACTGCCATTTCATTCNTTCTGATAAAAATCCACATACCTATTACTGATATTATTTTGTTGTTGTTGTTGTTGCGGCGGCTGCTGCTTTAGGTAGGTCTGAAAGATTGTTCTGTAACATACAGTTATGATGAGAGCCCATAATTGTGTTCTGAAGCTGTGGGGGAGGCAGCTTGTTCCAAACTATACAGTGAATTTGAAAATAAGGATCTATTTGACTTCCTTTTACGCAGAAAATACCTCCTCTGTTTATATTCTGGTGAAGCCTTCCTTTTAGAATGATACTTTCTCCGCCGGTCCTTCAATTTAAGCTGCACGTACATTGGAGAATTTCTGTAAACTTTTATGCCGGCTTCTTTTATAAGACCCAATGTTGACCGGCTCGGTCCTAATAGTTGCATTCACTGATATTTTATCGCAGGAAAAGAAGTTGATACATGTAAAAATGTGTGAACATTTGTACTTTTTCCGCTAAATTAATCATAAATTCTTATTTATTTTTTTTGTAAAATAGAGAAGAAACCCTCAAGTTGAACTGATAGATAGCTCTGAGCTAGGATGCAAGCATTAAATCAAATTATAAGTTAGTCCCAGAGTTGCATGACTGGATTTGAAGCATGTCCCTGTGAATGGTCTGAAGGCTTACTTTATCAGCAGAATGGGGTTAAAATGTGCAGAAAGGGTTAAGTGTTTAATACACTAAAGTAAAGTGTTTTTGGCATTATAGTTAAATGATTTTAGTCAGAAATGGTCAGAATATAGATGAAATACAAGAAAAAAGTGTCTTTGTCTGTTTGAAAAACATTAAAAACTGTCCTTAAGGTAGCAGTAACCGGTTTGGAGCAGTATATTCGAATTGGCCCCGGTGGAAAAAAGAACTATTGGGAAAGTGTAGGTTTAAAATTCAAATTTGAAGAGAAGAATGCTTGATGAACCCCCAACCGGGGTAATTTTGTAAAATATTGACTTTTATGAAATGGGAAACTAAGAGGTCACGACCTTCCTCCTCCATGTGCATTGTTTACTTCCTGTGTTGCAAATGGTGGGGGTAGATGGACTTTTTGTGTGTTTTTGCGGAGAAATCCCTATAGGGTCAACACATCCAACCATATCTCAAAAACGACAAGGTAACAAGGTATTTTTGTGTTCATTAACTGAAAATATAATGAATTGCCTGTAAGAATGGCAGTTTATTGTCAGGTTATCATTTCCGCTTTTTCGTCTGTGGAATTTTCTGCGAAGGGTAAAATGGTGATTTTGACGATAGTTTTTGCGGCCATACCATTTAGCTTATTCAGAACTATTTTTTCACATAATATGTTAGACATGTTATATTTTGCCCTCTTTTGATAGGTCAAGACTAATTTTGTTACAATAACAGGGTTCATCTCATTTCAGGTTCCGTTTTGAGGAAAATTTGGCTCTTGCAGACGAGTATCGCCCTTTAGAATCCTAAAGCACCGAAGTGAACCGGTTACTCCCCTCTTAATTAAGGTAAATTGACATTTCTACATTTCTTTTATTTGGTCCCAAGTAGCCCATATTCTAATAATTCCACCATTTTCTATCCAGGAAATGTGTTTTAATGTGCTCTAATGGGTAAATCCTCTTCAGAAAGAGCATTTAAAAAAGGGNTTGAAAACTGAGTTGCGTCTAAGATTATACAACAGCGAACAATTTCAGTGCCTTCAGCGCTTTGATTTGTTTCGTAAACAATGAAATTTTATCGTGAAGTCAAGTATCACATTTCAGACAACGAAAGTTCGCATTTAGGTAGCAGTAACCGGTTTGGAGCAGTATATTCAAATTGGCCCCGGTGGAAAAAAGAACTATTGGGAAAGTGTAGGTTTAAAATTCAAATTTGAAGAGAAGAATGCTTGATGAACCCCCAACCGGGGTAATTTTGTAAAATATTGACTTTTATGAAATGGGAAACTAAGAGGTCACGACCTTCCTCCTCCATGTGCATTGTTTACTTCCTGTGTTGCAAATGGTGGGGGTAGATGGACTTTTTGTGTGTTTTTGCGGAGAAATCCCTATAGGGTCAACACATCCAACCATATCTCAAAAACGACAAGGTAACAAGGTATTTTTGTGTTCATTAACTGAAAATATAATGAATTGCCTGTAAGAATGGCAGTTTATTGTCAGGTTATCATTTCCGCTTTTTCGTCTGTGGAATTTTCTGCGAAGGGTAAAATGGTGATTTTGACGATAGTTTTTGCGGCCATACCATTTAGCTTATTCAGAACTATTTTTTCACATAATATGTTAGACATGTTATATTTTGCCCTCTTTTGATAGGTCCAGACTAATTTTGTTACAATAACAGGGTTCATCTCATTTCAGGTTCCGTTTTGAGGAAAATTTGGCTTTTGCAGACGAGTATCGCCCTTTAGAATCCTAAAGCACCGAAGTGAACCGGTTACTGCCCTCATAGCAACGTTAGCGTTGATGTTCGCCATCTTGAATGTTGTGACAGAAGACACGTAAACGGTTCCGAGTTTTCTATGCGTTACCGAAAATACCGGGTACCAATGTCGCTTACATCAATAACAAATAATTCTTAGTAAAGAACGCTAAAAATAGCGTTGGTGAATACCGATAAAGAATCGACCTAAGAACGTTCTTAGAAAAGTAAAGAATAAAGAATTTTCTTTATTCTTTATTCTCAAGTAAAGAATTGTTGGTGAGTACGGGCCCAGTATTCAGTTTTATGTAGCTGCGTGGTCTGTATTCAGCGATTTCAAAACATATCACATAAAGTGAAAACACATGATTCATTTCGAAAAAAAACCCTTCTTTTAATCAACTCGAACATTTCGAAGGATCACATTCATAATGTATTCGACAAAGTGGACATTTATTTAACGATATTTTAAAATATAAATTGTCTTACCTTGTTCTTCCTTCTAAAATGATGTGCATCAATGTATAAGAAGGAAACAAACTACATCGCCAAAATGTAATTTGATGCTTATATGTTTACTTCCGTATTAGCTAAGTGGATGAATAACACGCAATATGCGATGTATTTACATCGTTGACATTTAAAGCATTACTGATCTGCACTACTTACTCGCGAATAGTTTTGCATATAACTTATTTATTGAAAAGATAATTAAGTGATTTAACATATAAATCAACAATAGGCAAGTTGTGAAATAAGTAAAGAATGGATTTTGAAGAGAGATTTGAGCCCAAATCCATACGAAAACTCCTTCAACAACAAGTAGAAGAACAGAGCCGAGTTTGTGATGTGACGGTTAAGTCTGGGGTCTGGGTAAGTTTTATTTTTGTAACAACAACAACAACAACTACAACTACTACTACTACTGCTACAGCTACTACTACTACTACTACTGCTTCTACTACTACTACTACTACTTCTACTTACTTCTTCTTCGTCGACAACAACAGCAACAACAGTAACATCTTGATGGATGTTCGAATAATGTTCTCAGCTTCTTCACCACGAAACATTATACCACATTTGGTCAATTTTGTTTATAAGATGACGACTATTGCTATTTAAAACCTTTCAAACTGAAAACCTTTCAAAGATTCTTACCAGAAACCAATATTGTTCCTTCCACGGACAAAACCTGGGTTTCCTTGATAGATAACACCCCCTTATTTAAACGCTTTACTTTACTTGTTTAAATGTAAGAATGACACTTATGACCTCCACAATTTTGCTTAAAACGATAGCTTGAAACTTAAAATGTTTAAATAAATAATTGCCACTGAGGGAAATAATTTTGTGTTATGAATATATGAAACGAGATGGTCTTTACCGTATATATATATATATATATATACGCAACTAAAGCATTGTCTTTTCAGAAACAAATAGTTGTATTGTTGCCTTTTTTGTTAAAACAGACAAAACGCTACCACTTCCACATGTTGATGGAAAGCCCATTCTTCGAGCATGCGTTTTACCACAACTTTCAGGAGCAATCTTGTGGTAGGTTCGATTTTATTGTATGTGCGACTTGAGTTTAATAAGATCGTCTAATACATATTTTGGAAAATTAAATACTAATCCGTTTGAAAAAAAAATAAATAAATGCGGATTTCCCTAGAGAAGGTAGACCTATGCTTTCGCATTTGTTTTTGCTAATAAGTGCGGAGTTGTAGTCGGTGTTACACTTATACCTATTCATTTTTGTTTGAACGCAGCGTATCGCTTGTCAGTGATTTGTCTTTCAAAAACATAACAGCATCTTTAAGGCTGTTTCACAATGACAAAAAGTCATATTTTGTCCCCAAAATCTGACAAAAAAATCCGCCAAAAAGATACCAAACTTTTTAGATAAACTCAATAATTGAATAATTGAGTTTATTACACAGCGATTTCATTCCAAAGCATTTTATAATATTAATTAAAAAATGCAGTTAAACAAGCACTTATAAACAATTGGAATACTGTCATTTATAATCATATAAATGACGTTTTATTTTCCCCAATTTCATGGTTATTCCGCTATTGTTCCAAATCCAAAAGACACAGGCTTTAAAATATACAGTTAAAAAAAAATTGTTTATAAAATATTGCATGTGTCTTATTTCTACATAAAGAAGGCATGCATAATCATAATTCTAGTTGAATGCTTCTTGTGTTGAACATTCTTGACGGTAACGGTTCATGTTTTCCTTTATTGTGTATGTTCCGAATATCAACAATGATTTACAGGCGCTGTTGAGTTGGGCTTCGGTTCTCCGAAAACCATCAACATGGCGATCATGTACTTGTATGGAAGGTGCCCGGTACTCTCGATGAACACCATAGCAGACGTCCTGAACTTAGCCGAGTTCTTGTTGCTTCCCAACTTAAAATTACTTTGCTTTAAATATCTTCAACTCCTGCAAATATCGGAAAAGAACGTTGTTGAGGTTTTGCACTTGTGCTCTATATTTGAGTTGAATATTGAAAGCGTGTGTACCTTCATTGAAGAAAATTTGTTGACGTTATTACAAGGCGATCGTCTGCTATCATTATCCCCGGAATCTATATCGTTACTTTTTTCCGATGAGCTGCTTTCATATGTTCCACTTGATGTAAAGATTAAATTTATATCGCAATGGATTCGAGCAAGAAAAACCACCAATACAGATCAAGTCAGCAAACTGATGTCCCTGATTGACATTCCTCGAATGCTACTAGACCAAGGACAACTCGCTAACCAAAGGTCTCTTTGTTTGATTAATACATGCTCGCTCAACAGCTTTAGTTCAAGGCTTTTGGTCTATTGTTTCAACACCAAACGATGGAACAATTTGCGGTTGCCGTCTGCGTTTAAAACAACTAGAGACACGTTCGTAGATGGATGCAAATTGATAAATTATGACCAAGAACAAAAATGTATGTATGTTTACGATATAGACGAAGAAAAAGTAAAAGTCGTTCAAATAATATACTTCGATCCTGGCCTTGACATTAACTTTAGTAAATTAGTTGTGAAAAGTGGAAGTTGTTATTTGATCCAGACAGAGCGTACTAAGACAAATTACGTCAAATAAACTCTTTTGATAGGTAAATTAACTCTGGATTGTGATTCAGTGTGTTTTACTCCCAGTCTTTTTATCAAAGGACATGCATTCGATCTGTGTGTCGGTTCTTCAAACACAGTGGCCATACCAATTCAGACGGAGTGTAATGAAGTCATGTTACACATATACAATACATTAACACGTACCCTTTTTGACGTCTCACATCTTATTGAGGACCGTATTATTGGTCTTTATGAAAAAGAACATGGATTCGCAGTTGTGTACGCCAACCATATAAGCTTAGTAAGGACGCTGCAATGTGCTAGTTTAAAGGTCCATTTTTTATGATGCATGTTCAATGTGAAATGAATTACATATACATATATAAGAACAATAAGTGTTATCGTTATTGTTCTCTCGCGAGGAAACTAGAAGAAACAGACCTCTGTAGTTTTCTTGAATTCTACAGAAAGCCAATACAATGGAGACGCGTCGAACTTCCCAAAGGTCTACAGTTTGATGTTGTTTCAGTTCAACACCTCTATCATATGAACCTTCCAATGACAACACTGAGATGGTCATTTCAAATGTCCACACTGTCAGCTGTTAGATGAGAAAGCAGTGTTCCGCCGTTAAACATCGATTATCGGGTACGAGTATCTTCAACCAAATATAGACAGACATTGATTCAGCCGAAAACAATGGAAAATTCGACGCGTTTGATTATTAACGATTAATATGAACAGAGACGTAGATAACAGTTATCTACGTCTCTGATATTAATACTTTAAGAGGACAGACACTTGTATGTCATTGGCGGTCGATAACGAAAGGTCTTTACAGGTCTCTTGCAAAGGTGGACTATTTTTGTATGTTTATAAACACATGCTGATAGTTTCTTAATATCTTTAAGCGGATATAGTTATTGCACTGTTGTCTTGAAGCATATGTTTCGGTCAGAAGTCAATTATTTGCACGCGTATAAATGCTAAAATCATGCAATTAATTGATAATCTCAGACTGTGGGGTCGTGTTTTGGTGTATTCTACTCGCTATAAACAGACGCATCATATTATTGACGCCAATCAATATGTGAACGATAAAGTCTGGTGCCGGTTGAACGTTTGCACACATAGAGACGCAAGAAGTCAATCCAAAAGAAATTAAGACAATAAAATACCAACGAAAAGTATATATAACTCTGAGTTGCTGGTTAGCCTTCGATGTAAATTATGTAAAGAACGTTTAACAAGCATCCAGAATTCACAGACATTACGTTTGATAATAATGATTGTGTAATTTATGTTCATGATCAGGGGTTTTTCTGCCTATTTTGGGAAAAGGAGTCTGACCAAATTGGGAATTTTTATCGACAAAATTGTCCATTTTGGGAATTTTCGAGTCGATGAAACTGTCAATTTGGGAATTTTATCATGCTTAAATAAGTCAGTGGTTTAACATATAAATTTGTTTTTATTTGTTATTTTGTCTTCTTTATATATACACATGCAATATTGGGCATGTTCAACGTTTATTCACTTCATATTTGAATGTATTTGATGAAGACTGAACTTTATCTGAGTCGCTAAAGGCTTTATTATGTAGCGGATGAAGGGAAGTCACTTTTTCGATATAAATTATGTTTGCTTTTTACGATTTTGAAAAAAAAAAAAAAAAAGTTTTGACTTTGTAAACACTCAGGGGTTTTTCTGCCTATTTTGGGAAAAGGAGTCTGACCAAATTGGGAATTTTTATCGACAAAATTGTCCATTTTGGGAATTTTCGAGTCGATGAAACGGTCAATTTGGGAATTTTATCATGCTTAAATAAGTCAGTGGTTTAACGAATAAATTTGTTTTTATTTGTTATTTTGTCTTCTTTATATATACACATGCAATATTGGGCATGTTCAACGTTTATTCACTTCATATTTGAATGTATTTGATGAAGACTGAACTTTATCTGAGTCGCTAAAGGCTTTATTATGTAGCGGATGAAGGGAAGTCACTTTTTCGATATAAATTATGTTTGCTTTTTACGATTTTGAAAAAAAAAATAGGTTTTTTTATTTTATTTTTTTGGAATTGGGAAATATGTAATCAAGATTCGATTGGGAACGGGTCCGTTTGCTTTGGGAATGCCTCCGTTGTCCGGAGGCGCAGACAGTGCAGAAAAACCCCTGTGACATGTCTATCAATATATTAAGAAAAAACATTTTTGTCATTTAGATCATAAATGAAAATATTTATGTAAAAATAAATGTAAAGCAATTAATGCTTAATAAATTGATTTCAGACAATTGATGTTTTTTTGGATAGTGTCATACGATGTCAAGTATGTATGTGATTGTTGTCTTGTCAATGGTTAGACGTTTGGTGGAATTCTATTTACGGAGCGGAGCGTGTAATTTCGAAAGACAAATATCGTAGCATTTATTAAATCGAAACTAGAATAGGTTTCAGTCGCATAAAGTATATACTAACGTACCTATTTATGTAGTTATACAATTATTGTCATGTGTATTAAAAAATAAATATGATGCTTTGTGGTCTTTATCAAGATTGTTCAAATAATAACCCTGCCGTCAAAGTACGTCCCGAGGTTAAGTTGCATGATGTTTTTTCTTATTCGTGCATGTATATAATTGACTTTTAAGTTTCCTCAGAGCCGCCATGACTCGAGCAAGGTATGTATGACAAATCTAGTGGTCACTTAATGATATTTTTCAAATTAGGGCTCTGGGAAAATAACTGACCAAGCGCTTGCAGGTCATATGTTTACTTAAATATAAGTATAGTGTTAAACTTCAAAAACATTCTCATCCGCAAATGTACTGGCAAAAGGAAAGAGGTGAATTTGTTATAATTTTCGGTATAGATCTTGCAACTTGTGTAGCCAGCTTACCGCGTTAATTAAAATCTTTAATCGGAAGAAAATCACTAGTTTTGACCAATGATTTTATGTTGTAAATCGTGTTTCTTGTCAAAATGATTAACATTATGCTATATTACATACCGCACCCCTTTTCGCCTATGCAGGGACCTATACATTTGTTTGTAAAGGTCCCTGGCCTATGTGACTTAAATGACCAACACCATTTTTTAACAAAACCTAAAATATTAAAACACATTTAAATATCCTGTGTGAGGCAAATACACATATTTCTATTTCACGTTACGAATTTCAGTTGCGGCAAATCCGACACCATCTTATCAATGTGTTGTTGTCTAAGTGATGTTTGCACCTATGGATAAGATATTTTCCCAAGTTGTGGACATCGCAGAACACCTATTAGCATAATGATCAGACAGGACGTCACACCTCTGTGATAAGGTTGAAAATCAGCTAAATGAATAAACGATGATAACATTAAATAGTCAGTTTGTAAATAAGTTAGTTGGTAGGTAAGTAAGTGAGTGGTGAGTGGGTAAGTGACTATGAAAAGAATGCAAAGTCAGTTTAATGAATATCTATAGTAAATAGTTAGTTAGGAAATGACGTAGTAAGTGAGTGAGCAAGCCAGCAGCCCGACAGAAAAAGATCATGTAATATTCTACTCAGTCTTAAAGCAAAACAACGTTTTATTACGTATGTAAACTTAGTAAGCTAGGAATAATCGTTTTAATTTGGTTTCGTTAGATGCTTAATGAATGCAATGCCATGCACGATTTTTTTTTATTATGTCTGGTTGCAGCCGTCAATCCATTGCTGACGATTGATACATTGTATATGATCGCCCCTTGTAAACACTGCTTCGGCGTTTTAACAACCCATTTTTAGATATCGCATGTTTCTGTTAAAACAAAAGCATCAACATCAGTGTGCACAACACGTGTATTACACACAAATCACACAAAACGAACGTTTGCTCTGCTAAAATCAGCCTATCCAAATATAATTGCTTTTGATTCTTACGACTTGTTGAGCTACTCAAGATATGCAGCCCTCTGTAAAACACCTGAACTTGAACAGGCCGGTTGGTTGGGAATGGAGAAACATCAGCAATCAACATACTAGCGTAAGATGTGTTCTTAATGATATATGTATAATATATGTTTTGTACTTGAAATATTTGTTTAAACCTCTTATTTATTTACAAGAATTTTAGTTGATATTTTATTCTTTTTTTCTTAAATAATTATCTGACTTTTAAGCAGACAATTCTAAACTTTTTAAATTACCATATCTGATGTTATAATATCATTCTATATCTTTTATGTATATTTGTCTTATTTAATTACAAATTGTTTTCAGTCTTTCAGCTTTTATTCACTTGTGATGCTTATTCATCATGTTTTATAGTCGGTTGTACAAGCTGCCTTAGCTTATGTTTGTTGTTTATTCACTCTTGCCGACTTAAAATAAATCTTATCTTATGTGAGTGATCTCGATGAGATACACGTATCTAACAGTCAACAGAGCAATGAGTTCAGTACATAAAATAAAGCAACCAGGAACATAAACATATGTAATGTCTTTTCAATTGCGATTAACTGTGTATAAGTTTAGCAAGGATTTTGCTTTACTGTGATTTTAGTTTAATTCTACTTTATGCAGTTGAACTATAATTGTGAAGAAAAAACGCCCTTGGTGATCTAGTTGGGCGAATGTTACTGAAATCCATGTGCAGGAAGACAAAAAATATGAATATAGTGTTGAAATATAAAATTATGGTTATAATTGTATAAACTGAGACACATTATTTTCAACCTTTTTTTGCTAAATGTACTTTATGGCACAATGTTAAGGTTACCCAAACATTGGAATAAGTCGTTTTGTTCAAAGGGACTTGTTCACAAATTTTTGCATGTTTTGAAGTTTGTCACTACATGCTTTATATTGATAAATATAAACATCCGAACTAAAACTCCAGTATGAAACAAGCATAATATTAAAGAAATAAAAAGTAATCCACACCGGGGCTCGAACAATCGACCCTTGGAGTTAAAGTCTAGTGCTTAAATCACTCAGCCATTCGTGCTGCTATAGTATACGTGTATTTTATACTTTATATAAGCAATCCTAGTTAATAGTAGTTATGTCACAGAATATAACGAAAACAACAGAACTCGCCAAATTATTCAATCATTTCGAGTTTGTATTGCTTAATAATTTTCAGTTTTTTAAATCGTCAAAAGATGCATATAAAGGATATTTTAGAGCATGGTACATGTTCAGTATAACTGTTTCCTCGCAAATATCATTACAAAAATTTGCAGATCTGAAACAACTTTTTTTCATTTTTGTCAATTTACCAAAACATGAACAGGTGTTTTTAAATCCCAATAAGAAATAAACGACACAAAAATCAGTAATATAATTGCATTTATTTCTTTTACACACCAAAAATGACATTTTAACATCAATGAACAATACCAGTAGCAAAACAACTATAACCTTGGCATGATTTTAAATACGGTAACATATGTCACAAACACTTATATGCGCTCATCATTTTAACTTCCAAAGCACAATAGAAAATAGTTTGGCGCTGTGCAAAAAAAGCCAGCGAACACCCAGAGATATGTCCTGCCCCCTGTGTTTGCATGGCTACCCAGTTGCACTCCTTCTCTTGGTTGGATCGTAGGCATACGTTTTAGGCACAGGGCCAGTCCCTGCCTTCCTGAACTCCATGTCCTCGATAACCTTTCTGTTGACTGCATCCTTCTTGCGTTTTTGATCGTCAAGCACTAAAGTAATAAAGTAAAGTATATAATAAAGTATGTGAGTCACGCTCTGTGAAAAGGTGGTTTAATGCATGTGCGTAAAGTGTTCTTCCAGATTAGCCTGTGCAGACTGCACTGGCTTATCAGGGACGACACTTTCGACTTTTATTGTATTTTTTGTTTAAATGAAGACTCTTCTTGACAAAAATCCAGTTTAGGCAGAAAGTGGCGTCCCTGATTAGCCTGTGCAGACTGCACAGGCTAATCTGGGACGACACTTTATGCACATGCATTAAATCCCCTTTTCACAGAGTGAGGCTCATGTAATAAAGTAAAAGTCTCGTGCAGCCGGGAATATACAGTTCATAGTCATGTAAAATTATGCATTGAATATGGAAGACAATTAAAACCAAATTATAACTAGAGTTTTGTCACAGACGTGACATATACCCCCACATGCTGCATTGACACAGAACATTTTGCATGCTGTCTTCACAGAACAAGAGAAGCTAATTTATGGCGATTTTTAAGAATTATTATGCCATTATTATTTATGGCCATTTTGACCTTTGAACTTTTGAATTCTTTCGCATGATACGCCGTCCAATGACTGTGAACAAAATAAATGTACAGAGTCATTTTAAAATCTCACAATGAATGACATAGTTATGGCCCGGACAAGCTCATTAATGGCCATTTTTTACCATTGAACTGAAAGTGTGACCTTGAACTTGGAGATATCGACCTAATTCTTTCACATGACACACCCTCCAATGATGGTGAAAAAATGTGCCAAATGATTTTAAAATCTCACAATGAACGACATAGTTATGGCCCAGACAAGCTCATTTATGGCCATTTTTGACCTTTGAACTTAAAGTGTGACCTTGACGTACTTCTTTCGCATGACACACCGTCCAATGATGGTGAACAAATGTACAAAGTAATTTTAAAATCTAACGATAAATGACATAGTTATGGTCCGGACAAACTTTTGGTTTAAACGCAGTAAGTGACCCCGTGACCTAGTTTTTGACCCAGCATGACCCATATTCAAACTTGACCTAGACATCATCTAGATACAACTTCTGACTAAGTTTGGTGAAGATCGGATTAACATTTCGGGACAGACAGACCAACCGACAGACAAAGTGACTCCTTTATAGCCCCCATTACCAATGGTAATAGGGGTATAAATATCATACCTTGAGATAATGTATGTATTTGAACACTCACTATGAGCATAAATTGTGCCATACAAATATTGCATCATTGAACACAGAAGACAACTAAGAGCTGCACAGAAAAGCAAGACTAACCATTTATTCAGGTTTGATACAATACATATTTCATCTGTAACATGCTTGCTTTAAAACAGTGATATGTACAATAATGCAAACTTTCACCAGAATATTGTTTCAAAATGGGCATAATAATGCAAGTTGACGGTTAGATTTACAAGCTTCTACCAATCATTATGAACAACAACATATGTTAAACAGTGCCATGAAATAATCCACAGTGGAAGAACTATATCTAAAGCCTTCCATATTTGATTGAGCCTTGCAATAATCAATAATTGTATCTACTACCCCTAGTGCCCTCCATTTTATCATTGAGCCTAGTAATAATTTAAAACGGTGCCTACTATCCCTCATGCCCTCCATATATCACTGTGTCCATTAGTAATTTACAGTGGTACCTATTATCCCTTGTGTGTCCATACATCATTGAGCTTTGCAATAAGCCACAATGGTACTTTCCATCCCTATACCATTCAAAATGTAATTGAGTCTGGAAAAAATCGACAACGGTACCTACTATCCCTAATGCCCTCCATATATCAGTGAGCCTTGCAAAAATAAAAAAATGGTACCTACTTTTCCTAAAGCCCTCAGTATATGATTGTGCCCAGTAATAATCCACAGTTGGTCCTTCTATCCATAGTTCCATACATATACTAGTATCATGTGGACTAGAAATAATCCACAGTGGTACCTACCCTTCCTAAAGCCTTGCATATATCATATAGCCTTGAAATAATCCATAGTTGTACCTACTATCCTTAAAGGCTTGCATACATGTACATGTATATGTATGACAAAAGTTTTACTCCCAAGTGGTACCTACTATCCATAAAGCCATGCATTATCAATGAGCCCAGTTATACTCCAAAGTGGAACCTACTATCTCTAAAGCCTTGGACAAAGAAAGCCCTTGCTATCCAACTTGGTACCTACTATCCCTAAAGCCTTGGGCAAAGCCCTTGCTATCCAACTTGGTACCAACTATCCCTAAAGCCTTGGACAAAGCCCTTGCTCTATGGCTTTGAACCTACTATCCCTAAAGCCTTGGACAAAGCCCTTGATATCCAACTTGGTAAGAACTATCCCTAAAGCCTTGGACAAAGCCTTTGCTATCCAACTTGGTACCTACTATCCCTAAAGCCTTGGACAAAGTCCTTGCTATCCAACTTGGTACCTACTATCCCTTAAGCCTTGGACAAAGCCCTTGCTTTCCAACTTGGTACCTACTATCCCTAAAGCCTTGGACAAAGCCCTTGCTATCCAACTTGGTACATACTATCCCTTAAGCCTTGGACAAAGCCCTTGCTATCCAACTTGGTACCT
>VMBQ01003444.1:28584-105925 GCA_007657795.1 Dreissena rostriformis
TCTGATATTAGTGTAAGCATTGCTCTGATATTATCGTAAGTATGGGTCAGATATGCCTGTAATCATTTGTCAGATACGTCGGTAACCATGGATCAGATACGTGTGTAACCATGGGTCAGATATGTTTGTTAGCATTTCTCTGATATTAGTGTAAGCATTGCTCTGATATTATCGTAAGTATGGGTCAGATATGCCTGTAACCATTTGTCAGATACGTCGGTAACCATGGATCAGATACGTGTGTAACCATGGGTCAGATATGTTTGTTAGCATGGATCTGATATTAGGATAAGCATTGCTCTGATATTATCGTAAGTATGGGTCAGATATGTCGGTAATCATTTGTCAGATACGTCGGTAACCATGGATCAGATACGTGTGTAACCATGGGTAAGATATGTTTGTTAGCATTGCTCTGATATAAGTGTAAGCATTGCTCTGATATTATCGTAAGTATGGGTCAGATATGTCGGTAATCATTTGTTAGATAAGTCGGTAGCCATGGATCAGATACATGTGTAAGCATGGGTCTGATAATAGTTTAAGCAAGGTCATATACATGTATGTGTGTAAGCATGTGTCCGATACATGTGTAAGCATAGATCTGATATTCGTGTAAGCATGGGTCAGATAAGAAATTATATTCATGCAGTCCTTTCCAAATACCGTCGGTCCTCGGGTTTTTCCGATAATAAATTAGAAAATCCGGAAATGATTCTAATATTGCAGGACCTCGTGTCCGGTAATAAAATTATGGCGAAATTTGGAATTCCATAAGCTATATTCAGAAAAAGTTTCAAGGCAAAAGTTGGATTTTACCTACTTATTAATGAATACTCCAATAATGTAAACAAAAAATTTTATTGGTTGCATTTTCGGAATGATGTTAGTGTATATATGGTATCCGAAGATTTTTGCCGTGTCGTCAAACGAATAACACACTACGTCACCACTATATGAGTACATTTCGCAAAGGGAGAGAATAAATATTGACATGCATGTGCGTTTCGGTTCCTGTTTTATCCAATTTATGCGCAAGCAAGCAAGGCATAAACAAAATTCATTGTAACCTTCCTGCAAACTGTCAACATCAACATAGGAGTTAACAAGTGATGTGTTTTTCAAACACTATGCCCCCTTTTGACCCATATATTTGACCTTTGACCTTGAAGGATGACCTTGACCTTTCACCACTCAAAATGTGCCGCTCCATGAGATACATATGCATGCCAAATATGAAGTTGCTATCTTCAATATTGCAAAAGTTATGACCAAGGTTAAAGTTTTATGACAGACAAAGTGAATGACAGACAGACAGACGTCAGGCCAAAAACAATACACCCCCTCTTCTTTGAAGAAGGGGGCATAAAGAGGAAATTAAATAAACAGAAACAAATATATAATTGAATTATTAACATGCTCTCAATAGAATAAATCAAGTGAAGCTCTCAGAAGTACATTATTTTATTAAGAGGAAGTTTCAGTGTGTGTTAGTGAAATTTATGAATATTGATATAAAATAATATTATTATAATAATATTCAAATATTGATAAAAAATTATTTTTTGTCTTTCTTCATCATTTTCCTTTTTTAGGCCGGAAATGATCAGTCTGGGCCGGCAAAGGCTGCATGATTATAGGTCCTCCTGGCCGGCAATAAATTATAATTTTGGGAAGGACTGTTCATTTACCTCTATAATTGCCAACAGGGAAGCAAACGTGACCAAAGGCAGCACATAGTAAGGGTCCGACACAGTAAGGTCCGTAAACCAGAGGGCCCCTCCTGTCTTGAAACTCTCCACGGGCAGAGTGGCCATGCCTCTCAGTCCCATGAACATGGACAACATCAGCGGAAACTGTGGACACAGAGAAATAATATGAGTTACATTCTGAGAAAACGGGGTTAAATGCAAGTGCGTTAAGTGTCATTCCAGATAAGCCTGTGCAGTCCACACAGGTTAATTAGGGACAACACTTTCTGCCTAAACTGGATTTCCGCTAAGAGGAGACTTCATTCGAACAAAAAAATACCATGAAAGCGGAAAGTGTTGTCCCTTATTATACTGTGCAGATTGCACAGGCTAATATTGAACGACACTTTAGGCACATGTATACCCCTTTTCACAGAGCGAGGCTCATATTTAAAAATCTTAAATACCACAATGATTTTACGAACTGACTATTGAGTATTATTATATTTCACTTCATTTCCCACAGTTAATTATCATATGCCCATCCCATAAATTTGTAATATGCAATGACGCTGGAAAATCATAAACCCCCAGAGTATGTTTTTATTTTATATATACCCTGCTCTGAGTCCTTTACAAAGAAACACAGGTTTTCAACAAATTCACTTTGATACATGTAAATGCATTTCAATACATTTATATCATACATCCTTTTTTAATAAGCACTTAACCCTTTGCATGCTGGGAAATTTGTCGTCTGCTAAAATGTCGTCTGCTGATTTTCTAAAATTAGCATTTTCTTCGATTTTTTTTCTAAGACCACTTTCAGAATAGCAAACAGTTTGGATCCTGATGAGACGCCACGTTCTGTGGCGTCTCATCTGGATCCAAACTGTTTGCAAAGGCCTTCAAAATCCGGTTCCAGCGCTCAAAGGGTTAAATTTCCCCAAACATCATATGTCTCTACATGCATCTTTATTTTAGCCGGCATCCTTTACCTTTTTAACCTAGACTTTTATATGTTTCATTTTGACCATGATGATATTCTTAAACTGTAAATAGCTGCATATGTATAGGTCTAAGAGCAACTTAAGAAACACTTTTTTCTTAAAAGAAAAGGACGTACTATAATGTGTTTAGTTAATTTGATATCCAGCGTTTTTAATTACTGCAGTTTTGCTCTACAATAATACAATAAGTATGAGCCTCCCTCTGAGAAAATGGGGTTTAATGCATGTGCATTAAGTGTCATCCCAGATTAGCCTGTGCAGTCCGCACAGGCTAATCAGGGAAGAGACTTTCTGCCTTTTTTGGAATGTTTCCTTTTTAGCAGTGTCTTCTTAGTGAAAATCCAGTTTAGGCGGAAAGCGCTGTCCCGGATTAAAAGATCCTGCTAGTAGTTAGTGGAGTTGAAAGCACAAAATTTTGGGTCTATAATTGTATTTTATAGTGAATAAACAGACAAATGGCCATAATTCTTCCAAAATTTGAGGCATCAAACTTTTTTTTCCTAATATTATCTACACGTTAAGGTCATTCAACTGCAAAAGTTTCAGTACTGGTAAGACTCACCCAGTATTAAAATAAAAAATAAACAAGGGACAAAATTGTCACAAAACCAGGTTTTCAATTTGAAAAAAAAAAGTATGATAAAGGGAGACAAATCAAAATGTGCATTGTTACTGATTGCCTCTAGTTACCCCCCTTGTGTCAAATTCAATAAAATTCAATCTATTTTCTCAAAGTGTGACCTTGACCTTGGAGATATTGACGTAATTCTTTCGCACTACACACTGTCCAATGATGGTGAAAAAATGTGCCAAATGATTTTAAAATCTCACAATAAATGACATAGTTATGGCCCGGACAAGCTCATTTATGGCCATTTTTTACCTTTGAACTCAAAGTGTGACCTTGACCTTGGAGATATCGACGTAATTATTTCGCGCGACACACCGTCTAATGATAGTGAACAAATGTGCCAAATGATTTTAAAATCTGACAATGAACGACATAGTTATGGCCCGGACAAGCTTGTTCTGCCCGCCCGCCAGCCAGCCCGCCCGCATTCGCCAATTTAATAACCAGTTTTTTCCTTCGGAAAACCTGGTTAAAAACACAACATTTTGGGACTACACATTCTTTAGTGGAAAAGCAGACAAAGGGAGATAATTTAGCCAAAGTCCATCGCAGACAAAATATCTTTCGTTATGATCACCTACACATTAAAGTCACTCAACTGTGAAAGCTTCAGTGATACATTAGATGCGCTGAAAATGCATGATTGAGGTGACTATATATTCTATGTTGGAAAAACAGACAAACTGCCTTTGTTCTGCAAAAATAGTTGCTCCCAAAAATCCTTTCTTTGACATCATCCACAAATTAAGGTCATTAAACTGTGAGAGTTTATGCAAGATCCACCCAGAAGGTATGGAGAAATTCAAAGCACAAGCTTTGGGACATAAGAACTTAAGAATTTTTTTTGCCCAAAATAACAGCCTCTTTTAGGCTACCTCACAAAGGCGAAAAGTAATTTTTTCCCCAAAAAATCTGACCAAAATTTCCCCCAAAAAAGCAATTTTTTTCCAATAAACTCCATAATTGGTTAATTGAGTTTATTAAACAGTAATATAATTCCATAGCTCTTTATCATATAAATTTAAACATGCAATTAAACATGAACTTATAAACAATTGGAATACTGTTTTTTTATAATCATATTAATAATGTTTCATTTTCCCCAATTTTATGGTTTATCACGCTATTTTTCACAATTCAAAAGGCACAGGCTGTAAAATATAAAGCAACAATAACTCTTTCAGTGCTGGAAACGAGTTTTGAAGGCCTTTGCAAACAGTTTGGATCCAGATGAGACGCCACAGAACGTGGCGTCTCATCAGGATCCAAACTGTTTGCAATTCTGATAGTATTCTTTGAAAAAAAATCGAAGAAAATGCTAATTTTAGAAATTCAGCAGACAACATTTTAGCAGACGAGAAATTTCCCAGCATGCAAAGGGATAATCACTGAATGCAAAACATAGCTTGAAGCTGCATTACCTGTACAGCTGGTAAGTAGAAACTTTTTAATGGACTGACGTCATTCTTTACCATAAAGTCCTTCAACTGTTTTGAGTAGTTCGCCACTAAAATGGACAAAAATCTGTTACACAGTAAAAAGGAAACTAAAAACCAATATTTTATGCTCTTAGCAACCCATCCAACTGAAACTAGAGCCCTGTAAAAAATGACTTACACCACCAAACAGCTATGTCAACAATGACTATAGGAAAATAACTCAATAATGTATGGGTAACTGGGGATGACAAGTGTGTTACAGTAAACTTACACATCTACACATAATGAGATGACATATTTTTAATTTGGTGAAATGATATCCCCGCCAAATTATTGCAACACAAAACTCTGTACACAACTTCTGATAGAATCATTCATTGAAACACTTCAATCAAGGTTTAATGAAACTTGTAAAAGCAGTTCTTCACCCTTTGAGTGCTGGAACCGGATTTTGAAGGTCTTTGCAAACAGTTTGGATCCAGATGAGACGCCACAGAACGTGGCGTCTCATCAGGATCCAAACTGTTTGCTATTCTGATAGTATTCTTTGAAAAAAAAATGAAGAAAATGCTGATTTAAGAAATTCAGGAGACGACATTTTAGCAGACGACAAATTTCCCAGCATGCAAAGGTTTAAATAAAGCTCAGAATGGAAAAATCCAAAATGAATAGGAATTGTTTTAAGTAACAAAGGATACTATTAATAGCCAATGTAAAAGATGCTGTGTAAGGACAATTAATGTGCCTCATTCACAAACCGTTTAATCGACTCCAGCAACGACTGTGGTTCATGCAACGACTGAGCTACTATATACATGTCAAAAAAAGCGGAGTGTAATTATTTCACTTTTCTTTATATTTTACATAGTGAATTGAGCAGGTTTGAGAGTGTTCTTTGAGAGCCTTAGTAAGAAGGACTTTGTGAACGTAATCCCTACCTTCCCAGCTGCTTACTTTTCAAGAAATCCGTTAGAATGTGGTCAAAAATCAAACAAAATTCATCACTCTCTCAGTCAAACTCTAATTACACAGGATTTAGACCAAAAATAAATATTAACAACATTTTATTGAAATCTTTAATCATTTGTCTTCGGTTATTCCAAATTACAGCATCCCACATGAACACACAACATTTTTATCAACAATTAAATTCGATTTGGGTTTGAAAAACTCCTCACGACTGCGGTCCTGGCTTATTAGTAGATGGTCATGCCAACGGCTATGAAAATAAAATTCTGCTCATGCCATCGGTTGAGACAATGGAAAATGGAATGGTGAGATGTGATCATATAAACTATGGTAATATACTTTGTTAGATGTAACTTTAATAAAATTGTTATATAATAAACATTAGACACTTCTTATTCAAATTGGGATTTTTTCACCATTTCTCTTTGAGAATGGGTCCATTTAACTGACCTATAAATGTAGATACGGCTGAAAAAGGCCTGTAACTTTTATTTTTCTAACAACGAAAAGGGACATTATTCTGCTCAATTGCAGGTTAGATTTATGGAACTTGGTCATTGATCTCACACAATGATCCCAAACACATGTGAAGCTTCAATTGAATACCTGTAGATAAAACAGTGATCAGGAGATGTTGCATGTTTATTAACCCTTTGAGCGCTGGAACCGGATTTTGAAGGCCTTTGCAAACAGTTTGGATCCAGATGAGACGCCACAGAACGTGGCGTCTCATCAGGATCCAAACTGTTTGCTATTCTCATAGTGGTCTTAGAAAAAAATCAAAGAAAATGCTAATTTAAGAAATACAGCAGACGACATTTTAGCAGACGACAAATTTCCCAGCATGCAAAGGGTTAAATAAAGCTCAGAATGGAAAAATCCAAAATGAATAAGAATTGTTTTAAGTAACAAAAGGATACTATTAATAGCCAATGTTAAAGATGCTGTGTAAGGACAATTGTTGTGCCTCATTCACAAACCGTTTAATCGACTCCAGCAACAACTGTGGTTCATGCAACGACTGTGGTTTATGCAACGACTGAGGTTCATGCAACGACTGAGCTACTATATACATGTCAAAAAAAGCGGAGTGTAATTATTTCCCTATTCTTTATATTTAACATAGTGAATTGAGCAGGTTTGAGAGTGTTCTTTGAGAGCCTAAGTAAGAAGGACTTTGTGAACGTAATCCCTACCTTCCCAGCTGCTTACTTTTCAAGAAATCCGTTAGAATGTGGTCAAAAATCAAACAAAATTCATCACTCTCTCAGTCAAACTCTAATTACACAGGATTTAGACCAAAGATAAATATTAACAACATTTTATTGAAATCTTTAATCATTTGTCTTCCGTTATTCCAAATTACAGCATTTTACATGAACACACAACATTTTTATCAACAATTAAATTCGATTTGGGTTTGAAAAACTCCTCACGACTACGGTCCAGGCTTATTAGTAGATGGTCATGCCAACGGCTATGAAAATAAAATTATGCTCATGCCATCGGTTGAGACAATGGAAAATGGAATGGTGAGATGTGATCATATAAACTATATGGTAATATACTTTGTTAGATGTAACTTTAATAAAATTGTTATATAATAAACATTAGACACTTCTTATTCAAATTGGGATTTTTTTACCATTTCTCTTCGAGAATGGGTCCATTTAACTGACCTATAAATGTAGATACGGCTGAAAAAGGCCTGTAACTTTTATTTTTCTAACAACGAAAAGGGACATTATTCTGCTTAATTGCAGGTTAGATTTATGGAACTTGGTCATTTATATTACACAATGATCCCAAACACATGTGAAGCTTCAATTGAATACCTGTAGATAAAACAGTGATCAGGAGATTTTGCATGTTTATTAAACAAGAGCATTACGCAGATGCCAACAAATGGATAAGAAGCATAGCTCGGACTAATGATTCGTGGAGCTAAAAATACACTAATTTATTATTTTTATTATTTTATTTTTATGTGTGAGTGTTGGTGTGTGTGTGTGTGTGTGTATGTTGTAAGCTGATTACCAGGTCTTTTTCTTGCCATTTAGGAGAAAAATTGAATTTCCAGGATTGGGAATTTTTTCGTGTGAATAGTCCACCGATAGGGAAAAACAATTTTATAAATTTCTTTATAATAATTCTAAAAAGAACAGTCATTTAAATTTAAGTTGTATACTGTGTTAGATGTAAGAAAAAATAAATTGAGATATAATATTATTCATTAGACACCCTTTCTTAAAAAAAAAAAATGGGATTTTTTCTCAAATTGAGATCTTTTTTTCTATTTCGCTATGGGGATGGGTCTGTTTAACGGACCTGTAGATACGCCAGGAGAACGCCTGATTCTTGTGTACTGTTCTTTCGAAGTACACTTATTCTTGATAAAATCAATATCCCACTCACCATCTACGTTGTTTCCTTGAACCTTTGCAATTTCAATCCTCTTCTGTAGTCTACCAATTGTGGGTTGGTGGTTTGCCAAATTTAGAAGGATCTTCCTCTGTTTTACCATGAAGGGAAACAACAAGATACGGACTGTCACCGCCACTGAAAGCGTTTTAAACTCACTCTGTGAAAACTTGTTAAATGCATGTGCGTTGAGTGTCATCCCAGACTACCATGTGCAGTCCGCACAGGCTAATCACTTTCCGCCTAAACCAAATTTTTGCTAAGAGAAGACTAACTTTAAAAGAAAACAAGAGCACGGTCGAGCGGATGCCAACACTCGGCTGTTGGGGCAGTTTTGAATAAAAAAAATAACCTTTGAATTTGAAGGATGACTTTGACCTTTCACCACTCAAAATGTGCAGCTCAATGAGATACACATGCATGCCAAGTATCAAGTTGCTATCTTCAATATTGCAAAAGGTATGGCCAATGTAAAAGTTTTCGGACGACAACGACGCCGCCGACAACGCGGACAGCGGAAGACGAGCTGGCTATGACAATACCTCGGGTTTTCTTCGAAAACAGCCGGGCTAAAAATCATTGAAGTGCAGGCTAACCTGGGACGAAACTTTATGCATATCCTCATTATTATCACTAAGTAACATAGTTGAAAAACAAATAAAACAAGATGTGTTTGTGAAACACTATGTCCACTTTTGAGCGATTTTGACCCATAAATTTGACCTTTGACCTTGAAGGATGACCTTGACCTTGACCTTTCACCACTCAAAATGTGCAGCTCCATGAGATACACATGCATGCCAAATATCAAGTTGCTATCTTCAATATTGAAAAAGTTATGGCCAATGTTAAAGTTGGCGCAAACAAACAAACAAACAAACCAACAGACAGACAGGGCAAAAACAATATGTCCCCCAGTATATACTGGNATTTTCAAAATTGTTGAAAACATGGTTACAAATAAACAACAACTGCGAATCAGTCCGTTTCTCACCAGCGGTGATACCGGCCCACCATGGTATATCCACAGTGACGTGGAAGAATTCCAATAAGGCCTGCATCCTTCCCGGGGGCCACCAGGAGCCAAGGCCCAGGCTGGACAGGTAGGGCTCTCCAAGAGAATTCAGTTGTGGGAGATGCTCAATAATATCAAGCTTGGGTGGAGTTGGGACATCTGGTATGTAACCACTGGGTATATCCGTCTTCAGATTAAAAGAATATAAAATTTTATATTTCATCAATTAGAAATTCTAAATATTAAAACAGACAGCACAATTCAGGGCTTTTTGTCTTCTTTGAGAGGTGCAGTGGATTGCCAATTCATAAATTTGACATGGACATTTCACAAATCTAACATGACTAAGATATTATTATACAAAACAAGAGATGTGTTTGACAGAAACACAATCCCCCCTACTGCGGCGCTTTGACATTTTTTTGTTCGAAACCTTAACACAAAGTGTGACAGAATTTCAGAAGGACAGACAGACAGACCGACAGTGCGATCACTATATGACCACCTTCGGGGGGCATGAAAATGTGAAAAACAACAAATATAAATTGTAAAAAAAAAATGACATTTTTAACATCAAAAGTGTCAAAAACATGCATTTTGCAACAAGAGGGCCATGGACCCAAAGGCGCTCACGTGAGATCAAAAGGAACTAAACTATTCTCAAAAGGTAAAGTTAAAAATTATAAAGTACTTCATGAAACATCAATATTTAATTTCTGGGAAGATTTTTATTTTCAAAATTGGCTGACATATTATTTGAACAAATGTTCTCACCAAGTTTCAGGAAGATTTGACTTGGAATGTGACTTCTATAGTGTTAACAAACTTTTTCTTGTATTTGACCAAATGCCCAAATTTTTTACCTCATGTGACCTAGTTTTAAACTCAGCCAAAACATCAGAAGGACAAAAGTTCATAAAAAAACTTCATGAAGATTGGACTAAAAATGTGACAAGGTTTCACTATAGCCATACAATAAAAACTGCCCTGACCACAGACATATTTTTAAATAGGCCGCAACCATTTTCAAACTCGGCTGAGATATCATAAGTACCTATGTTGTGACCAAGTTTCAGCAAGATTGGACCAAAAAAAGCGTTTTTTACATTAGACCAAGTGACCTTCTTTTTGACCTCATATTACCCAGTTTAAAACTCAACCAAGATTTTATTTGGACAAAATAATATTTTTTCATATTCTGATTATTTTTCATGAAGATTGGCTAATAAATGTGGCCAAAAGAGTGTTAAAAAGGTTTCACTATAGCTTTATAAGGAAAACTGCCCCGCCCCCTGGGGGCCATGTTTTTCAACAGACCGAAACCATTTTTAAACATCGGCCCAGATATCATTCAAACAAATGTTCTGACCAAGTTTCATGAAGATTGGAACTCAATGAGTCTATTAAATAAACGTGCAGCCATGTTTTTCAATGAACCAGAACCATTTTCAAACTCAGCTGGGATATCATTAGAACAAATGTTCTGACTAACTCACTAAGTTTTATGAAGATTGGAAATAAATGTGACTTCTTAAGTATTAACAAGGTTTAACTATAGCCATATCAGAAAAACTTCCCTCCCCTAGGGGCCATCTTTGCAATTAACCGGAACCATTTAAAAACTCGGCTGAGATATAATAAGATCAAATATTTTGACAAAGTTTCTTGAAGATTGGACAATAAATGACTTATGTGATTTGTAGAATGTTTTCACAGTTTTTCTTTCATATGACCTAGTTACATAGTTTTCAAACTAATCCAAGATATCATTAACTTGATTAAGAAAAATCTTCAGACAGAGATTCATGAAGATCCGACAATAAATGTGGCCTCTTGAGTAATAACAAGGTTAATGTAGACGATGGACAACACACGACGGACAACACACGACGGACAAAAGGTGATCACAAAAGCTCACCATGAGCAGGTTGTGCTCAGGTGAGCTAAAAAAAGCCATGCAATCTTATTTGATGATGATTTTCAACAATACTGTTTACTTATACTTCCTAATAATACAAACTGACATGTGTCTTATGTTTTAATGTTCATCTTATACAAAAAATTAATTATATAATCACTAAATGCTACAGATAGCATGTTTTAAAAACAATAAATCATATTGAAAGACAGTATAAACTGTATTTTTGACTTACATGTGTACTTGCTAATCTTGCTGACAACAAGAATGTTGTGTACTGTGGTCTTGCTTTGTGTTGGAAATGACTTTGCCATGATGTGTTATTTTGGCATCTGTAATGTAAATGTCTTGAACACACCTGTAAATAAACACACAATCAGTTGTCATTGCAAGTTCAAGAAATTCTGAATGGTTTAGCAATTTATATAAATTTTGCTTTCTATAATCACACATCAATCATGTTATCTGTTACTGTAACACAATTTACTGAACGAAGCTACATCAGATGATTACAAATTCCCTCCATATGATTATTACAGTTTCCACCAAACATGGCCGGACCGACAGACATGTTCTGTAAAATATTTTAAGGTCGGGACTGTCAGTCCACTTTACAGGACCAATTGTCCAGCATAAAAAATGAGAACAAATTTGTTGATATGTCCAGGAGTATTTTTGCCTCTGTAATTTTTTTACGTTGTAAAACAGCAATAGTGTGCACATGTTGCTGACGAATTTTCTGAGGGCACCTGATAAGTCCATTTTTCAGCATCGTTATTCTCTGATATATTTAGATTAAACTTTTTTTTAGCTCCATTTCATTTGAAGTACTTACTAATGATTTGAAACGCTCTCGAGTCTGTTTCCTGGGTGTAGAACCAGTACTTGGTGTCTATGGGGGAGATCTAAAGAACGCTCCCACAGTGGGGATGGAACCTGTGATCTCCTGGTCGCTAGGGAGTGAGTTAGGGTCAGGACGGCCAAAAATTATGATGGCCTCGTGGTTTAACAAATTTATCTGATTATTAAGAGATACAAATATAAATTTATGGGTTTGGAATTGCGTTAATAATTTATTATAATGATCATATTCGTCTGCGCTGTCATTATCTTGGCTGTCAATCTACAGACATAAAAAGGGCTGGTCATCATTTATCAAGGCCGTCGTCAGTTTAGAATGTCATGACCAGACTCCTCTATCTGACATGCAAACTCAGACTCTACAAGTATTGGCAACTTTTTTTTCTGGAACGCTGATATGTTCTTGAGATAATGAGGAAGGTGCGAAACAGGGTTATAATTATTTTCTGTAGCCGATAGGTCCTGTAAAAAAAGGGAGGTCCTGTATTTGTTCACACTTTACAGGACCTACTGTCCTGTAAAAAAATGCCTAGTTTGGATTTGACTGTTATTATTATTTAGTCAATATTATCCGGAATGTACGATCCGAAAGCTATGTCACTTCTCATTATTGGCAGCGTGACTTTGGCTCATGTCGGAATGTCAACGAAGTATAAAACATGACATTAATAAAATGCGTCGTACATATAAACTAAAATGACATAAAATATACATATAAAGCCACTATTAATAAATCAACCATATTCAACATCTTACGAATGCGTTCTTTGAAAATGATTTTGAGAGGACTGTTAATTTTCTGACAGTGGAGGCCATCTTTAAATATATATAGTTTATAAAAATCGCAAATGTTTGCGGTTACAAATCACTAAACAAAAACAAAATGTATTTTGTATTTCTTGTTCAGAGGTCGTGAAGTTAATGCTATCGAGCCTGCCATTAATTCGAGATCTATTATATAATCTTTAACTGACAGATTTTGACAAGGATAAATATGTTTAACTATTTATTTATGTTTGAATATTCAGAATAGGGATACTTGCGTTAAAGTCAATCCTTGTCGAGTGAATGGCAATCTCAATTTATAAGGCAAACGTTTTTGGTTAACAAACATGGTTATGTAAATATAGTCTTAACACTGACGATCTCCTACCCGATGCTAGCTTGTAACAATGGCATCAATTAAAAAAAAACAACAACATTATATATTATCGATACACTTTAAATACATTGATGTATAGAACATTTTAGCAATTATAGAAAATTATAGATTTTTTTTTTTTTTTTTTTTTTTTTTTTTTTAAGAAAGTTCTGATTTAACCGACTAAATGGCACGGGCAGGAAATGCGGTCATTTGTCGATGAATCATTGTTTATTGGTCAATACACAATGATTTTGCCTTCATGCGCGAAGGAATCGCTTAGAGCGATATTACAACCCGTTTTGCAATAAACCAGTTTAACAATAATTTTATTGCAAAACGTGAAATTCTTATAACAAATTTTGTATTGATTTGTGTTGGAAAATTCAACAAAATGTGTTATTTGGCTATTTTTTGCATGTTGAATGTTTTCATAGACCAATTTTTAAGCATGCAGTTCACACTATGCAAAAATAAATATAAATAAAAAATACATATTTGAAATCACACAGCTGAGGACTCTTTCGTCTACGAATATCAATAAAGTATAAAACAGATACCTTTCATTTTTAACCGTTCATTATAATCCTTTCCAGATAATTCCAAACTTATTTTAAATCAGTTTGATGTTTCGTTAGTGTTCATTAAATTTAATGTGACGTTAATTCAATTTCAAGAGTAGATTAACTTCTAAACATGTACTACTTATTTATAGGTCACATGCAGCCTTACCATGTGTGTTTGTTCATTTGGATCATCGGATAAATTAATATGTTTAGTCAATTTTGTCATGTTTAGTCTATGACTATCTTTATGGAATTAAAACATCTTTGGTTGTGCTTTTTTGCACTAAAAACATTACCCATGAACATTCCTTTACACAAGTATCTACACTGCATATGTATGTTGAAAACTCCTTTATAGATTAAATATTATTCGCATGGTTTGCAGTTCAATAATCTGTTTGAGTTCTTTAAAATATGCTTCTACGAGTTCGACACTTATAAGTACATGTACTTCCATTATTGGAATGCATTACGATTGATATGCTGTCATACAACATCAAGACCTAAACAGATAAACGTTTACTTCGTAAAAAAAACATGTAATGACGCATTTACAAAACACCCTAACATTCTCTTTGTTTATGAAATATTCAAAAATTTACAACTTTATTTAATACTCTGTACTTTGTGTATCATGAACACTGAAAGATTATATGCTGTTCAATTCATATAGTCAAAACAAGAATCGGAAACAACAACACAACATGCTATTTTTATTATTATACAGGTTTAATAATTGTTTAAGTCTGTTTATATGTTCCTCTTCTTATACACGTCTATTTCGATGAACTGTCGAATAAAATTACAAATGTTTACTTAAGCTTTGCTATTCAATAGAACATTTGATATATAAGCACCCCGTACATACTTTTTTGTTCTTTCTGATCTATGTGCTGACAACGTCTGGTGTGTTATATAACTAGTGAAACTGACTATTTATGTTTTGATAAATAAATAAAAAAATATGGTAAGAATCATTTATTTATCGTTTATTGTTTGTGTTTTACATCTTTGATTCTACAATGTGTGTACGGTAGTGCTATTATGCATTGTATATTGAATATTCTAATAAAAATACATTTATAATATATTTTAAATTGTATGTCAACATTAATCGAATAAAATGTTAGTTGAATTTAAGATTACAATGTTGATAAACTACATTTAACACATGCTGACGATGGCATGACATCCTTTTAATTTCAAGCCGAAAATGGCTTTATGTTATACCGCAACACATATCTTATCAAAAGTATGTAATATATATATGTTAATAGTGTGTTAACATATGTATAGTCAATAGTCCTACATGAATATATTGTATTAAATTATAACGTGACATCTGAATATTTGAATAAGACAGGGTTTAAGTCACGTGTGAATTATGTTATTTTAAGCCTTGTCTAACTCTAGCGGCGTCCATGTGCATGAAATCGTATTATGAGAAGGAGACCTCTGACTATGGCATCCACAAATAAAGGTAACACTTTCAAGTTCAAGGGCAAAGTTCTCTTCGGCCTTAGACCCACTCGTAAGAAGAATTTGCTTCTGCGCTTGTCATATGAATGAAATACATCCACGAGATTGCACTGCTCTGGCTGACATTCTTCAATTAAGGATAAGGAGGAGCGGTGCTGGCTAGAGCTGCGATGTTACGGTTTGGGACGTCGTCAATCGTGGCATAGTCGGGTTCTCCGGACCCAGCAAACAGAGTATTGTATGTATGCTCATTACTCTGGAAATACAATTAACATGCACAACGTATACTTACAACACAGTTTAATTAATTATGTTGTCGAAGGAAAGATTTATATGTGTAAGCTGTAACAGTTATAATGATACAAATAAATAAACATGTGCAATTTTAACAGTACATCATAAAATGTGATCATTATCGGATCATACTGAGTATACAAAGAAATGCATATATATATATGATATTTCAATTTTGTTTAAATTTTAAATCCATTTTTATAAGTAGTTCTTTCAGACTTAGTGTATGATTACCACGTTTTCAGCCACTTCTGGATTGGACCCATTACGTGAGCATAGCCTTTGGTAGGGTCTGTTGTTTTCTGTCGCCCTCGCATCAAAGCCCACATTGCAGAAATCATACGAAAAATTCCCTTCGAAACTAGGTGTGGCGGGCTGTCTTCCACATCTTAAATACCAAATTTTAAACCGGTTAATATTGTATCATATCATTTCAATAAAACTATACACGGAATAAATGCTAGTATATTGTTGTTTTTATATATATAATAATGGTTGTTTATTTCAGCCAACTATTTCACACGTCTAAACTATACTCATACTCAATTATCTGCAGACTACGAGATCAGGAAATGCTTAGTCATTAGTAAACATTACGAATTAGGAGTTCATACATAAATTAAGTTTGGTAATGCCAGAAATTAGAGTTACACGAATATTACAATGATACAATATTAGCATTAAAAAGGCTTTAAAAATATGAGACAACAATTTAATGTCATAGCGTTGGTGTATCTGTCGTTTCAGTTAATAATATTATATTAAATACCTTTTGTATAAGATGATTCCGGCGAAAACAACTATGACAACCGCTAAGGTAACACCAACTCCAGCCCCAATGTACATAATTGACGAAGAAGTAGAGGAATCTTTGACATCTTTTTCGTTAATTAACCCAATTCGTGGAGTTGTATCATCCTTGGTAGATGTGCCTGATGTTGTTGCCTTTGTTGTGAATTCCTCTGTTTTATTGGTTGATGTCGGCATAGATGATGTGGCAAATGTCTTTGGTGTTGTCTCCCTTGGAGTTGCTGATGTAAATGGTGTATCTGTATTGGTAGTACTCGCCTGTGTTGTTACAGTTGATGTGGCCGATGTCGTGGATGATGTCTGTAACATTGGTGCCGTCGTTGTTGGTGTATTAGGCTTTTGCGTCGAAGCCTTTGTGCCAGTTGTCGCATCTGCTGTTGATACATCTGTATAAAGGATCGTTGTTATTGAAGAAGTTGTTGCGGGTGTGCTTGTTAATGTAGTCTTTGTTGTTGCTGCAGTTGACGGTGCGATTGTTGTGTCTGTTGTCACAGCTAAAACATAAATTAATATTGACGTTTATAGTTTAGAAGAATAACCGTAAATCCCTTTATTTTTAGGCTATTATTCCTAAATACATTTCTCAATTAAAACGACGTTGCTTACATCATTCGCTTTTTAAAGATGTTTAAATGCTATATATCGGTATTACAACTTGTATTAAGAATTGTAAGTCAATAAAACAGAAAAAGAAATCAAATCGTTTAATACTATAAAATAATAATATGACAAAACTTGATTGAATGAATGGCCATCGCGCTGAGGACTATATATAGCGATATACCACTCATCTTCAATATATCACGTTGCTAATTGTACTAGTAAAAAGGTTTGACCTTATTAAAACACGGCTTACAACCAAAACAAACAAAACGTATTAAATTCAAAAGAAAATTTACTTTAAAGATAGATATATATGTAAGTTGTGGTCAGGGTATTTTGTTGACTTAATTAACTGTTGCAATTGAATAATATGTTAATACAATAGAATGATGAGACAATTACTCTAATACTCCTTCAGTCATGAGTTTTGAAATGTTTGAAATGAAATAAGTATTTCCTTTTTTTAAATATGCATGATATCTTTGATTAATATTTGTGTGGCTGTTTTAGAAGATTTTTTGTTAAAATGATTCATTGGAGTCGTCGTTATGGTGTTTTATATATTAATGATACAACAACCTCATGTATCTTCGTTTGTCAGAACATAACATAGCTGTCACCATAGGTTGTCTATACTTGTTTTATGAATACTGCTGATATTTACGTGGAAGTAAACTACTTAGTTATATCATTTACAAATGGTGATAATTGGAACTCTAAAACTTAACTTCAACAACCCCTCATGCTGAGAGCAAATGTTAGAAGTCAACAGAATGTATATTCTCTATTCGTCAATAATTATTTCCTGCACAAATGTCATAAAATGACTATTTAAAAATGCGTCGTTGTTTGCAGACCTTACGCCATATATAATGTTAACCTCCAAGTTTGAGATGGCGAACGTCAATTCCTGATTTTCATATCGTTTTAAACGACCCAATTTTGTTATGCATAAGATAGATAAAATTACTGTTGTTAAAATTTGCTGAATTGCAAACAAAATGAAATATCCATTTGCTTGCAAAACGTTTCTGGCGTTTGAATCATATTGCAAATATAATGTAGTAAATATTCATTCGCTTGCAAAGAATTCCAAGCGTTTGAAGCATATTGTAAACATAATGTAAATATGCATTCGCTTGCAAAGCATTCCAAGCGTTTGAATAATATTGCAAACATAATGTCAATATTAATTCGCTTGCAAAGCATTCCAAGCGTTTGAATCATAATGCAAACTTAGTGTTAATATTCATTCGCTTGCAAAGAATTCCAAGCGTTTGAATCATATTGTAAACATAATTTAAATATGCATTCGCTTGCAAAGCATTTCAAGNAACCAATCAATTGTAATACAATGTGTAGTCATTCTATTCCACGTTACATTTAAAGTCGGTCTTAAACTAAACATAAACATAAACTAAATTCAATTAACTATTGTGGAAACCGAATTTGACATATTACTACGCATGATCTTAAACCAATTGTAATACATGTATAAACAAACAATTAAAATAAAACAAAGACAATCTCTAAGGAAAAAGATAGGCTTTTATAATCACTTAAAAGTTTGGTGTGGCATTCACATTCTGCTAATGTATGTAGTTGAATTAAAATAATATTATGATACCGTTAGTTGTTTGAAGCCCAGACCTGTACAGCGATAAAGAATCCAGTCTTCCAAGTTCGGCATTATTGGCGACGCGTGCGGTGTCGGTCTTGTTAGTTTTGTGAAGTTTCGTTATGTACCTAAAACAAAATCGCTCAAAATAGATTAACTCTGCTAGAACTTCAGAATAAAATGCTTCGCCGAATCATAATATGCGCCTTACATTCGAGGCTAGTGTTAGATTGAACATTTGCTCAAATTTCAACAATGTATCGTGAAGGAATAATCTCTAAAATGTCGTTCCATTTTTGTCAAGCCCTACTTGTTAAAACAATTTAAGTTTACAATTACAATTCCAACTATCAAGTGATGTGTATTTCTCTCTTCCTGTAGAAAAGGACACCTACACTTTATTCCAAGCAGTATAATAAAGATAGTTGCCGAGAAGTTTAATGTCCATAAGGTGGGCCCCAGGGTCCTCGTGGTACTGAACGCATTTGTTGGCCTCATATCCACAGCGGTAGATTATATTTGTCTTGCCGTCAGTCACGTACAATGTACTTTCTGGAACATATTAATGATAGGTTAGCACCTTTTCCGTATAACAATCATTTTTACTGTTGACAAAACATGGCTATTTTTTCAATTGTAATTACCTTTAGTACCATGTGGCGTACAACAGAGACAGTATGCATTAGCTAGCAAGATCTTTCTGGATTTATAACAGAACACTTAAAGATGTGTTTTCCGCAAATATGCCCTTTCTAGTTCTTAAGTAAACGTGAAGAATTCCTTTGTGGTTAAAGTAAGAAGCACACCAAAACTATTTACCCAATATGTAATCATGGCGTCTTTATTAATTTAAAAACATCAATGATAACGGTAAATGCAACATGTACATCATACCAATTGTGTCGATTGCGACTCCGTTAGGCCAAGTCATCGACGCATACAGGGTCACAATATTTGTACCATCTGTGTTCGCTCGTTTCAATGTTGGTGGTATTCCGAAGTTAGAGTTTCCGAGGTCCGTCCAAAACAGAACACTAGCACAGACATTTTTAAATAAGTGATTTGCAGAGTTAAATTACAAAATTCGAATGCATTTACAATAGAGCTAGTTGCGATGCCCGGTCCAATGACGGACACGGATGTGTGTGATAGAAAAAAAACTCTTTGCTTTTGTTTCAGTCACAAGAGAGTGTATCAAATGAGCTAATGTATGTTGTGTGAAGGAAACCTTTTTTTTTTAAAGAAAACACTACATTTGATCAGAAGACATACATGTATAGCTACAACTGTCGGTTGCTTGACTAATTACCTACAGTAAATTGATTGTGTTAAGCAAATGTGTGCTTTTATTTAACACTAAACGTATAAATATATTATTTGTCAACTTAAGTTAAATGGCATCTCTCGACTGGTTAATAGTAAAATAATTACTCTCCTGATGTTTGTTCAGTTTAATTTTTTCCTGTATCAAATCAAAGGATGAGATAATACTACTGCTCCTACTTGAACGACTATAAGGACAACAATAAAACGAAAAACCACAAGTGCTATTTTGACTACTAATTATTCTCTTTTTAAATAATAAAGCAATACTAATAATAGTAATAATAATTATGATACATAATTATAATAATACTAATTTATAAATGTCGATGAAAATATGTTGCGCCATAATCTACAGCTTGTCCTACATTGTATTCAGTTACACGTTTATGTTAAAACACACATTACATACCCTTTTACAGGGTCAAAAGCAATCGCCCTTGGCCATGTGCTGGAAATCAATTGTCTATGGAGACCATCAGGGGTCACAACTCCTATTCCAGTGAACAATTTAGGCCCATCACACATTCGTACGGCAGTGTAGTAAATGTTACCTGTGCTGTAGTCAAGTGCCATTCGGTCTGGCTGCGCGCAGTACTCTCCTGTAATATGTATGCAACTGCAGCATAAACATAACGCAAATTAGATAGGACGGACATGCACCCTTGGTTCATTATGCCTACTTTACAAGTGTGTATTATAATATGCTAATTATATGGAAATCCTAATTTGGATCTCATTACTGTTTCCAAAAGGCATTAATGTTTGTCATAAATGAATCAATGATTGATTGTTAAATACATGTAGCACATACCAATTTTACTTATTTAGATACAGAACACACATGTAAAAACCGTTTGAAAATATTTACAATCAGGGCATTTCATACGAATTATTTAGTACAATTATCATAGAATTTCTCCGTAAGAGAAGCGCGTAAAAAATGACTTACTGTCTTACAGCCTATAGAATAAATACACAGTTGTCTAATGATAGTTTTCTGATTTCCACTATTAAAGATGGTAAGCGGCAACAGTCTACAAGTTTGTAATGTACAACTAAATAAATGCTCTATTAGCCTTGAAATGGAGAGTCCCTTCTCTTATTTGGGATATTTTTGCGTCGTGAGTTACATTAAAAGTACCTACCTACGTCGACTAATACTGTGTAACCTGTTCCGTTGATAAGTGCTGATTGAATGTACTGGTTTTTGGTGTCACCCCATATTATCCTCTGCGCTTTTGTATCGTACAATACACCGGTAGGGTCAGTGACCGTTTGCACATCTAGGGCTCTTACGGCGTCATCAATGAGGGACACTTGATATATTTTATCGTGTGTCCAATCGGAGACGTACACAAAGTTATCAGTCAATGGCTCTAAAATGGATTTGGAAATGTCGTTGAAATATACACGTTGATACGTGTGAGTAACACGTAAAATGAGTTTTTCATGTTTTAATTCTTGATGCTGTTCGAGTATTCTAATTACCATCAATACAAAACCGTTCCATATAACTGACTTCTGGTTGGTTTTCGATATAGGGCTGATGTGAGTTATATATCACTAGACATGTGTCATGTGTCATCTTTATAGCGGTTGTAAGTTTTGCGCGACAAACAATAAACAATGCCTTTTTGTCTCTGAAAAGGTCCATAACTCCGGACATGTCAAAATACTCCAAACTAATAAACACTCTTGCGCGGATTTACATGCTGGTTAAAATGTTTTTTTTTTTTTAGTTTCGCCACTCTAACAAAATACAATTTTGCATTACATTTAACACTACTTAAATGTAAAAACTTTTCCAAAAAGGGGCAATAAATCTAGTTCTGTCAAATATCAAATACCAAAAAAATATGGATGAGCGCAAGTTCAAAAGCATTTGTATATCTTTTTAAAATTAAAACACTAATAAAGCAATATTTTAAGTTACACGCGACAAAAGTTAAATATCCGTCTTGTTTAAAATGTCGAACATCAGAAATATAAACCAGTGCTTTTAAAAACATACATTTTAACATATTTGTTAAATACCAAGATTCTCTAAAGAACATTTTGATTGTTTTTTTTTCAATGGTGGTTTATATTTTATCGCATCAGAAAACTTAAAAAATAATAATACAAATGTATATACGAAATGCATCAATACCTGATGAACACGTTTCTGTATTAGCGTCGAGTGTGAATCCATAGCTACATTGACATATTCTGTTTCGCCCAAGTCGAAGACAAATTTGCTCACATCCTCCATTGTTAACATCACACGGACCTTACCACGACAAATTTGTATTGTAAAACATAAAACACATGTTTTTCTCACAGCTGGGAGAGGTTTATGCTTTTCTTTATAAGGCGAGTTTTTGCGTTGTTTTATCGACGCTTATACTATGATAAGCATTATATTTCGTTCTTAAAACTACAATTATTTTAGTGGTACACGAATATTTAAAAAATAAAGTAGTGCGTAGATATTGAATAATATACACATTCAAAGCAAAATAAGCATTTATCGATTTTAACAAATGTTATAGAAAAAAAAACGAAAACATGATTACCGTTTTGTGCTGGCTGGTCTGTTATATCAATAACACTTATATCAGTAACTGCTTTAACAGTGTCAAGACTACGTGTGACACTTCCTGAATCCGTTAGTGACAGAACATCTATTTTGATACCGGAGTCTGCCACGAGAAGGTGGTTCTGGAATGTCCCCCAAAAATAGTGTTATTCAACGATAAATCGGCAAGTGATTGAATCACGCTTACAACAAAGTTGTTTGGTTATTTATAAAAAAGACAGAGTTAACCAATCCCCTTGCACACAAGCTTTACCGTATATGTTTTCTGGGCGATTCCACTGTATAACACACTAAATATACACATTTAAATGACAATTGATGTGATATGTAACCGCTTTGTGCAGCAACGCACTGCGTTAACTTTTACATGACTAAACATTACATATGTACCTTGTACGAATGTATTTTCAATGGCAATATTGTCGTATCCAACGATTTAATGATCGTTGTTAGACCAGATCCATCTAGCTGCACATATTTTAAACTGCTGCCATCGATGAAATACAATCTGAAAACAAATGATTTATCGATAATTTATCACCGCTTAAATAAATGAAATCACCGCGCAACTTATGACTCTAATCCTAGTTGGTTAAAACTCTTTAAACAAATCATCAACTGAGAGCCAAGTCATGGCGTGGCATGTTATTGGAATTGCGTTTATTATAGCATGACACAGACGTCTGTTACCAGCTTTCACTTAAGTCTTCGTTGAGTAACCATCTGAACCGAAATGTTTTGCACAGGGACATGCTTTTGGATACACTGATCGACATACAGAAATTTTCACGAGATGGAATAATTTCTTTCTAACCCCATGAATACCGATAGTTTGGAATATTAAAATTCTCATATATGTGTAGTGAACATATTGAAACAATAGAACACCTTTTCTGGGAGTGTAAACATATTCGAACTCTATGGAATCAATTGACAACCTTTCTAGAGAAACAAAAATTTAATGTCAAACTATCTCTCTTAGACATCAGTCTAGGAGTAAATACCTTCAAAATATCAGAGGTTGATAACGCTGTGAACTACATTATAATATTAATGAAATATTTCATATTCCTCATAAAATACAGAAAACAAACACCTACAATGAACTGTTTTATCACTTGTTTAAAACCTTTAGATTCAGATTGAAAAAGAAATAGGCCTTAACAATGATACACTTCACATATTTGAACACAAATGGAAACACATTAAACTTTCATAAAAAAGTCAAGTTTGTTTTACTTTCTACCCACTTTATGCAACTCATATTTATTCCCCTTTTTTATCTAAAGGAAACCACAAGTTAAAAAAAATATATATTAGCATATCTTGTATAACATGTTTGAACATTATTGCTGCTTCATGATTTCATTTTGTTTTGTGATCATATACATGTATACATTGCATGTCTTATATTGAATAAAAAAAAAACCTCAAATAATATAACATTTGCGACAAACCTGTATGTATCTGCATCAACCGTAAGGTCTTTGGGTTCGGATAAAACCGTCCAGCTAACAATCGTCTGGATATCAGTTCCTTGTATGTGAGCCTTCTTGATCTGATAGCCGCCTTGTCTCCCGTTGATCCATATCATGGTGCTATAAATATAAGTGTTCAATAACATCAATGTATACGTGAAAATAACATATTTATTACAATGTTTGAAAATATGTCGTCCTAAGTTTTGGTCGTACAATATTTCGTTTATTCCAAGTTTTGTAAATTAAGGTAATCTACTAGATTATATACAATGCATCTGAAGGTCATCCGATATTAATTGCAAGCCACATACTAATGCGTTGAATAATTGACTGCTGTTAGAATAGACGATACATTAGACTTATAAAGGTTGATATGCTTTATTGGAAATAGTATTACTTCAATAATGGCAGAATGTTAAGAGCCCTCGGAGTGTCTAATCCTCTCGAAATAAGCGTAAATACGCTTTTGGTAGTCTGTGAAAATACGTTTATTTTTCCTGTCGCGGATGATTGTCCTTGACACCAGTACACGTTCTGGTCGCCCCAATCTACAGCCAGACCTAGATAACATTTGGTTAAACATATTTATTCACAAACGAAATGATCTAATCTTAAAATGTAATCCCATATATGTAAAGCCATATGTTTTGCCTGTTATACCATATATTTGGCTGGAAGTTTGATTACGTAAAACATCTCCATAAACTTAAGTTACACACAAACATGACATAGGCAATGTGATATTTCGTATATTTTAATTATTCTATTTATTTATACGTCAACTTAATTAAATTTTATTTAAACTGTTTATCAGAAGAATACGAACTGGACTTATTTTGCTACATTTTACACAATTAAGAAGAAAAAAGGGACCTACATACAGGATTAGGAAGACAAAATGACAGAATCAAATTTTGTGGGCATCTTACAACGAAATAAGCCAGCGCGTTGGCGACCAGAAATGCTTTTTCCTTTAAGTTTATGTCTGGATTTAATTTAAGAGCAGAAAGTGTGCATTAAATCAACTTTCCAAATGATTTTCCTGCACATTTGTGCTACAGTATGACCATACATTGCAATCAATGTACACATATGTTTTCAACGATTCCACTTTACATAGGCTAATTTCATATCTATACGTGAACTTTCGTTTAAAACTGCTCTACACAATATGTTGTTGTTGTTGTTTTGACAACTATACCATTAACAGTTTCTGTTGCAGAAGTGATTCGTTGTTTCGTATGAACGCCGTCTAATGTCATCGAATAGATGTCACTGCCGTCCGCAAAGATTGCTTTTCGGTCGTGTGAATCTAAAAAATCGTTTTATGATTTTGCATTACTTTGCAGATTCAATTTTATGTATAGTAATCATCAGTTTGTTGTTCAATATCAATATAAGCCACCGACCCAGAAAACATCATATAATAGTTAAATATATATCATTCACAAAAACACATCCTCGTTTCTTCAAAGGGAATACCAATGTATTCAACAAAAACAGTGTCTGTGCATCAAATTTGCAAATTAACATGAAATGTAAGTTCACAATGTTTTCAGTATTAAATTGCATAGCACTATACGTTATACTTTAAATACCACATACCGGTAGGTCAGTTCAAATCAATTCATAGTAATAGACATAAAATCAATAGACAAAAAGTCTTTCAGATTTTGCATACAACATACTCGTATTTGTGAACAACAGAATGATGTATGATGTTTATAAAGAATGAAAATTAAGCAACACTTAAAATAGAAATTTGTAAAAAAAAACGTTAAATGTGAATCACTTTTCGAGGTTGTTTTATTACTTAGTTCTAAATATGAATTTATCATCAACGATTTGTTTGAGCTAATCTAAAATATTACGGAGCTGCTTGCAACTGCTGTGCATGTGGGTAAAGACATTTATGACCCTTTATCAGATGAACAATGTGTCATCAGAAAGTATTGCATACACGAAATAGCACATTTATAGCAGCATTCTATCAATTATCAAATTAATAACATTGAATTCAACGAATAATACATACCGATTGTTAACCAATTTATCTGCGATCCGGCATTATATAAACATGTTTTGTTCGCTTGAACATATTTAAGTTCGTCGTGTAACCCTCTGATATCAGCTGCACATATTGTGGTGGCGTTTGACCAAACAAGGGCGCGATGGAGAGAACCACTGGCTTCTACAAAATGTTAATACTTCCAGGTTTTCTCCCATATACGATAAATGTACATTTATACCAATGAACAAGTTAAAACTTACTTCATAGTATTGAAAACATGAATAGGAAAAAACTAATTACACATCTTAAAAACGATCATTATTATTATCAGAACGTTAAAGTTTTACCTATTGTTTGGCAGTATTTGGTTAACAAATAAACTACATTGCGTTTATCGTATATGTACTGATATTTGAAATACAACATTTAAATTGCAAATGTTCATCTCAGTTTAAGAAAGACATATCGTACAGAGTTTGATGTTTCATTGTGAGTCACTTAAATCTATGTTTACCACCGTTTTAATATTGAACACAAACTATATCAATCGTGTCACAAATAATTGGAAATGTATTTTGTTGTGCAATACAGAAGTGATCAATCATGTACACATCGAATGAATCTTTGAACATAACGAGAGTCAGTAACCTGAACACGTGCGGGCATCCGAGTTCAACACAAATCCCTCCCTGCAAAGGCACACGGGTCCTGTCGATTCGCTCACGCAAATACTTTCGCAAGAATTGTTTTCACAGTGATCTGAATATTTAAGTTGAGATCAATACTGATTATACAAGTTTTAGTTTTTTTTGTTTTAAATAAAACTCATGGACAACTCAGCAACCTATAAGAATATAAGATCTTGTTAATTGACAGGAATTTTAGAAAAAAAAAAAATCGAAAACAACAAACCTGTCGGCACTGGTAATGGTGCGTAGAAAGCCACACATGTAATCTCGAGTAGGTCGTATTCCAGGAGAGGCGCACCTCTATCCACTTCCCCGGAATCCTTGTTGAATAGGCGAACCTTGCCACCAAAGTTGATATCAATGACAAAGATCACACCCTGCAATATGAAATGTATTTATTTATTTAGTTGACGAATAAAAATCTATTTCAAATTAATCACTAAATGAAATGGTATATTACACATAATTTGATAAAGTATCAACGATATATATAGTCAGTTTAAATAAATCTCATCGAACATAAGTACTGATTTGTTTTACATGGAATGGAAACAAAATGATCATAGCATCGCTTCTAAAATGTCACTGAACATAGGTACTGAATAAATGTACATGTAATGGAAACAAAATGATCATAGCATCGCTTCTACAATGTCATTGAACATAGGTACTGAATAAAATTACATGTAATAGAAACACAAGCTCATAGCATCGCTTCTAAAGACAGTTGCTGTGGTATATCGTTTGTCACCTAAATTCATTTAAGCGTTTGTCATTTCATTTGAGCTTCGTTGCAGCTGCTGTTATGTATCTTAAAAAAACAACGATACTTTGCCAAAACGTACCGTTCGAATGGTGGATAAAATGATCGGACTACAGTTTGGACAGATTCAGATTACAACGTAACCTTTACATAAAAACTCAGTAACAATAAATGAAATATGTAAAACTCCATTTGTTTTTTAAATCAAGAAACACACTAACAGCAAATACTTCAATATCAAAGAATGTGGAATACAACACTCTTCGAATCGTGGTTCTTTCTGAACCATCCAATTTCGATCGTTCCATAGTGTCGCGTTCGGAATCCACCCAGTATAATTTTGACGACGCAATGTCGACGTCCAAAGCTATCGGATAGGCTATGCCCTGGGACACTATGGTCTTACGGTCAGTTCCGGTGAGACTGGAACGCTCAATCTTCGGCAAAGAACCCACATCGCTCCAAAACAAATATCTACAACATAAAGATGCACACATTTGCAAAAGAACGGACTAACTTTACTATTCAAATCATAACACATGATTTCATAGAACGGGGAAATTACTGCGGCTCCACGTAGTGTTTGACCATAACATTACAAATATTGCCTTTCTCAACACAGACTCGTCTAAATAGTTAACTTTGTAATTCAAATTTTGTTTTTATATAAGATTTTTTATAATTGTCCTAATTATTTACATTCATAAGAGGAAAATGCAATTGCTATCGATGCATTTAAAGACTAAAACGAACTACTAAAAAAGATAGATACGAATGAAGATAAACTAATGGCATGTAATAAATGTAAGTTAATTTTTATGTGCTTTACTTGAACATCTTATTAAAGGCCAATTCAATTCAGCAAAATAAAGTAAGCAAGTGATGATCAGCAGCGCAAATTACTTGCGAATCGGATCTACTGCGATTCCCGTCGGACTCTCGCCACTGTCGTGAATGAGGATTTTGTTATCACCATGGTTTTGCAACGACTGAAGCGCGATCCATCTCAACGTTGGATCTGTCCAGTAAAGATTGTTGGAAATCCAATCTACACCTATTTTCACGTGGCCCCTTGACAAACCAGAATGCAGAATGTTAAATGTCAGATTGCGGACATCGTTTTCGGGATCAAACTGAAAGTTCTGAAGGGTCGCCGTGAAGCTGTTATAAACATACAATTGCTTGCGAGTGTAATCGACGTCGATGCTCATTGGCAGAAAGTCTTTGTAGTGAAGCCATCTCGAGGATGTGTTTGTGTAAACTTTAGTGTGGCCAGCAACAGTTTCAGTCGGTAGTGAGAGAAAATGAGTCATATTATCAGACGGGTCAGACAAGCTGGATCCTCCAAGTACAAGAAAGCCTGTTGATAAGGCATCTGAAAATAATAATGTTCTCTGAACACTATCACGCTTGCTTGCTAGTGGGGACATAGTAGGACTACTGAATGAATCACCATGCACATTTAGTTTATCATGTTATAGTGCAATACCGTGATTATTATTGTTATAATAGAAATATGAATTCAGTATAATATAGTATTTATTACAAGTTTCGGAATATTAAGACTCGAGTGACCAAAAAGTTGGTCACTGACCAGTTTTTCATGGCCCGACTAAGAATTCTTGGTTTCCTGCCCAAAAATAATTGGGCATCGAACCAAAATAAATGGTCATCGACCCAAAATAAATGGTCATCGACCCAAAAGTTGGTCATCGTGACGTCAATCGACCATAAAAATGGTCATAAACGCTCCAAAATGACATCATGCAAAAATTGCACCGCCATATTGAATTTAAGAACAAAACAATATGTAAAACAGAGCATGGGCGTAAAGAGAGATGGAAACACCACTTTAAACAAGAATAAAATAGAGATTTCATCATATCTAAAACTAACCTTTTTCATGCTTAATTGAGTCAGTCCGAGAAAATGGCTTAAACTTGACCACAATGCAACGCTACAAAAATGGCTGCGACTGGATCAGAAATGTGAGTGATCTGACAATCACATACGAAGAACGTTCTAATTCATGCATATCAATTAGATATACAGCGAAAATGGAAGGTAAGGTCAGTCAACATTGTGTAAGTTTAGTTGTGTTCACACACTTAGATATCATGGCATAAAATTGAAGTCAAGATACAGAAACAACAACAACAACACAAGTGGAATTTGCAGTAAACGAATGAAATGTTTTTAAACAGCTATGTCTTTTGTTTGCATGAGGCTCTGTAAAATAACAAGTTCACATGCAAATGAAATCATAGCTGCTTAAATAGTTCATCCATGAGTTGTATAGAAACAGGTGAGTTAAGTTAAATTCATAATATAGTCAAATGTTAGATACTTTAGTGTTCCTATATGCAGGGCATATCAATATTTACTTAAATTCTCTTCCATAGGTGAATTTAAAGTAACGCATTCATTTGAACTGTATCGATAATACTCTTAAGCATAACGTATACGTTGAGTGTTAAACGCTAAACGTAACAAAAAACACAATGCACGGACAAAATATGATATGTTTACGATTATCTCCTGTTTCACAACAGACAGCCATTTTAAATGCTTCGCATATTTAAGGCGAAAAAAAAACAATGTGCCTAGTACCAAAGTTGTTTTCATTTCGAGTCCATCGAGAAAGATACATACATGTACCTATTCGATTGTTCAATCATTAATGTAACGTTAAAACACAAACGGAAATAATCGCCACATAAAGTATCAGCGTGTTGGTAAAATTATAATAATATTGTGAAGTGATATTGCAGACAAATATCATATAAACAAAAATCATAAGAAATACAAAATTCGCAAATCGAAATTAACATGCTGCAACTCTGTCACATATCATTGATTTTGCTATAGCGTTAGCGAGCTTATCAAACAGTTGTTCGGATGCATACTGTGGTATAATGTTATTCATCGTCTGCTTTAATATATTCACATATCGTGCGAATCAAGTATCTAATACATTATAAAGCATATAAATCGTTCAAGTATCACAAAGCGTTCCACTCGCAGTTAAATGAAAATGTATCACATAATGTGTATGCTAGCTTTTCAACCAATAAAATGATTTAACGCAAATTTAATGCAACCGTGAGTATATATAAAGCAAAATTCTCAAAATCGCACAACGTAAAATAATCAAAATGTGAAAAGTAAAACGCATAAACTTACACTTCTTAATGACTGACCGGTTTGCAACATTCCAAGTGAGCTCCTGAATATTCATAGGAGCCATATTGTTTTTAAAATTAATGTTATATTTTCCTTGCGTAAAAACCAACCTATAATGATGAAATTGAAATTCAATTGGAATAATAACGCGTTTTACTACACTTTGTGATTTTTCTAACGCAACACTTTTCAAACTTAAATATCTCAGTTGCAAGTAAATATTTTTATTTGAAATTGTACATCTGATCATTTGACTATATTATGTGCAATCTAACGATAAAATCATTCATCCGTGACGATCGGACGCTTTGGCAAGTGAGACAGGTAGCCTGCAAAATGCAAATTGTGCGGTTGCGCTCCTGAATATTCATATGAGTTATATTGTTATTTAAATAAATTTTATGTTTTCCTGGTGTAAAAACCCACCTAAAATAATAAAATTGAAATAAAATTAGAATTATCTCGTGTTTCACCATTTTCACGCGCAAAAAGATGAAATCACTCCTACAACAAGTGCAAAAGCGTCCGAGCGACACGGATGAATGATTTTATCGTGATCTTGCTCGGAATATAGTCAAATGATCACATTTGAAATTTTAAATAAAAAATTAAATCCATTACTGAGATATTCATATACCTATACATCGTTGTTGCTGTTTGTTATAAGATGCGTGTTGTTAGTTTCGCGGAGGAAATCGCTTAACCGTAATACTTTTAGACTAGGCACAAAATAATGTTAGAAATAAAACAAATAAGCAAGACATTTCCAATTATTTGGTCTCATCTAAAAAAATAAACATTACACACTTGATATATATATCTCAGATTTGTATTATCCACACGTTTTCTTCACAATGAGCACTTACACATTTACAAATTCACGGCATGTAAATGCACACGTTGTAAATGTTCAAATAAGAAAGAGCTAAAACGATCACTTAATTTGATTTGTAATTACAACTAGATTTGAGGCAATCATTATTGTAGTAAATCTGGCATTTTGTGACGACTTGTGGGGACTCAAACTAAAATACTACCAAGCTGCCTTTTCTGAATATGATATGCATATATCGATGTTAGATAAGTCAGTGGACCGTTACGTTTGCTCTATTTGGGTACATACCGGTAGGCATGTGTACTCGATTTCACCCGATAGCTTTAAGTTGTTAGGCAGTTGAAATGATCTTTGTAAGAAAACCAAATACAATCTGCTTAATGTATTAACCGTTTTTGTATTGTATCATAAATAGAAGAACTGTTTGCTCTCAGTTCGTTCCAATTATGATAATCGCAATTCTTTTGAAAATTAGTATTGTTTTGGTAAATGCCTGTTTAGTAATAAGAATTTAGTTATATAAGGCAAGATGTCCCCGCTCAAAATCTGAAGTGTGACACAGATGCTTCAGTCCAGTTGCATTGCACTACATATGAAGGTGTTAAAGACAATAATAAAAGCCTCATACTACATTATAGTAATGCTAATTATTGTACTCTGTGGTAAAAGCTCAACATATTGCATTTGCCTGTAAAACAACATCATACACATTAACGTAAATGAAATATGTATATGTTCGTTTTGTCCTTAAATTGTCGGACTTATATTTTTGGGAAAATATTTGTTAATCTAAATATATATATAAATATAAAGTATTATTTAAGTGTCTGAAAACTAAGAGTTATTACGGTATGCTTTAATACAATAGATATAGTGGGTACGGTGCCCGCCTGCAATCGTGAGGTTTCTATTTCGACTTATACGAACATTACACAATGAAAATAAACGTGTATTTATTTTGCAACCACATATATGCATACATGTATACGATGTAAAATATGAGCATATAGGTCTATAGATATTTGCCAATAAAATAAAGTTATACATTTAGGATCATAAGCTACTATTTGAATTGAAACATAGCGAACTTACTTGAAACGCAAATTTCAACAGCAAATATTAATACCACAGATATGTGAGAAATCCAAATTACTTCAAACATGTTTTCACGTTAACCGGTCGTAAGTGAATGTATCCTTTCAATGCGGAAGTGTTGCATCGAATGTTTAACTTCAGCTTGCTTTAGTTTGCTCATAGGACAGTGATTTAAGCGTATTCAAGCATGATTTTTAAAACCTGCAAGAAAGCTTAAAATTTACCCAAAGTTAGTTCGACTCATAAACATTGCAACGCTTTCATCAACCCACTACTATATGACTAATAGAATTTTCATAATCTTGTTTAAAAAAATTGGCTTTAGACGCAATGTTGGCTGTTCACTTAAAATATTGTGTTCCAAGTACGTTAAAACTATTTCATACTGAAATCTCTATACAATCAAACACTGGACGTCTTGTTTTAAATAGAGCAGTGCGCAACATACTTTCAACGTGATCATTAAAAGACGACAATATTACTTTGGTCTTGTCCATCGTAATGTTTTACAACAGCGTGATTCAATAACAAGGGTCAAGGGAATTAGCTTAAGTATCCCACATTAACACTGGCTATAGCATTAAACAACAAACAAAAAACGATTTCTACTTCGTTTTGTAAATATTGCCGTATAATTCAACCAAAAATTATATCGATGTTTGTTAAAGCAATGCGAGTTAATTAAACTTCAATATAATGTTTTGTGATATTAAAACATCATATTTTTCTGTTACAATTATTAATACTGTTGTGCTTTTAAAATTATTGCATTAAATTGAATGAACTTATATATGTTTTATATGAATTTCATTAAATAAATAAGGTTTGACACTTATTACATCTAGTTTGTAAAACAGAGTATTGTTTAAATTACATATTATTATGGTATTTCAGGTTATGTTATTGTAAAGTAAATAATCTTACAAATATATGTTTTCATTATGTTTAGTCACTGGAGAACAGTGTCAATATTATTATTGCGTTTGACATTGATAGTAGACATTCCATTTAGAATATTTTCATCGGTTGCCTCTCGCCGGAGTACAACGATAACATTGGACATAAGCAAAACACTAACATGGGACATACAAGCTAACATTGTCTTGCACTAACATGGAGTAAAATCTATTGTTTTAATTGATGCACACATTTTGATATTTAAACACACACGCACACGAGCACACATACACAAGGCTGTGATCAACTTGTGAAAACAAGTGTAAAAAAAACTTAAATTATAAAAAAGTAAAATATAATAGATAAAGTGCTTTTGTCAAAAACTGACAGTACACTGATATTTACACCATAATTTTGACAGCTGTGTTGAAGGCAATCCACCATTGACCGTTTCAAGGCGGCGACCACAGCTTTAATCCGGTTTTAAGTTTAATGTTTGATTGTATATATTGCCATGTATTGTTCAGGCCTAAATGAAAGACTTGCGGATGTTTACAAGCGTTTCTCTCATTCTATTGTTTCTTGAACATAATGCATTTCGAAATACCGCTAAATATTACGGAAACACCAACATTTATGTTAAATAATGACTTATTAATACACAAAACCGACGTTTCGACTCATTTTGTTTGTCAGTTATTTAATAACACTAAACTTTATTTCCAAAATACTTCCATAATTGTAAGAAATCGCGTTACAAAAACACACTTAATGGAGTAAAAACAAAAACAACAAGAGATGCGTTCGTCAGAAACACAATGCCCCCTATTGCGCCGCTTTGAAATACAATTTCTATTTATAATTTGGCAGGTATAGAAATCATCTCCCTTTAAAGCTTCTAACTTCCCTTGGATTTTGTTTTTTGACCTTTGACCTTGACAGATGACCTTGACATTTGAGCACTCAAAATGCTCAGCTCCATGAGTTACACATGCATGCCAAACATTAAGTTGCTATCTTCTATACTGCAAAAGTTATGGCCACTGTTAACGTTGTCCGACGGACAGGGCAGGGGGGGAGAGTCAGAAATGACCAAGGGCACATCGCTGACTACCAAGGCCTGTGGTTTAATCAAAGAGATCATAGCCACAGTTCATCATGTATCTATGGACATAAGTCCACAGTTAAGTAATGAAACCTACCATTCACAAATTAGTACAGGAAAGAAATGATACTTATATCATTAAAAAACACTTTGACAAATCAATCATTTAAGTTATAAATAAACAAAATACAAAATCTGTGCATTAATTGTAAAAAGAACTTAAGTTCTTGGTAAGGAAATATATAATCTGAGATTTATAATTATATGTATTACTTCCCTTGAAAATAATTGTTCTTTAACAAATCTCTATTTTTAGTAGCAAATTATTATAAGCTGTAGTAGCCGTAGCGACACTAGATTCACAGGTAACCTTAAAGTAACTAAGATACTTGTATTCACAAAAGTATCATTGTGTGCTTGGCTTGACCATAAAATGTAATTTTGATTATGCTTCAGTTGTATGGTTTCATATATAAAAAATTAAATATATCTTTTGGCAGGTTTACAAATTTTCTCCCTTTCTAAAGCTACTTACTTCCCTTGATTTTGTTTTTTGACCTTTTACCTTGAAGGATGACCTTGACCTTGAACTTTTACCACTCAAAATGCGCAGCTTCATGATGTACACATGCATACCAAATATCAAGTTGCTTTCTTCAATATTGCAAAATTTATTACCAACGTTAAAGTTTTCGGACGGACACACAGACGGACGGACACACGGACAGACAGACGGACGGACGGACTGACAGTTCAACTGCTATATGCCAACCTACCGGGGGCATAAACACCTAAAGTTCTGCTACATTATCGATGGTATTTGATTGGAATTCTCTATAGAAATTATGTTTAAATTTATTTTTTCCCTTTGCTGCATACGTATGAGCAATACGTAAAAACAATGTATCCTGTATTTTAAATATTCAATGGTGCTGTTTGAGATTTGTGTCGAACAGTGTGAGTTTTAATTCACTCAGCTGTAAAAACATAAAAAAAACGGTTTATTGTGACAGACAACTAGGAAGTGAAATGTAGTCAATTGTGTGATATTTCATCGTAGCGCTAGTGAAGCGAACCGATAGAGAAAGTGGGTTAAAACCTTCAAAAGGTGTATACATGTAATACATTAAAACGTTCTATACTCATGCGTTATGAACTGAGACTTACAAAATACCCTGGACCTCTGGAAGAAAAACATATACCCCACAATTGGACAATTTAGGCTTTAAAGTGAACAGCTTACAAGTAAGAACGCTATCTTAATTTTAAACGTTTTTTTCAGAATTCACGATGAAAAAACGTTTCAACGCTTTATTATTTTATCAATTTCCCCCAAAATAAGCGAAATGTGCAACATTGTTTCAACATTCTTTGTCAAGAGAGTTATTTCGTTTGTTATGATATAATATATAGATGAACAATGGAATTTTTGATCGTTTTCACTATAATTTTGCGAAACGGTGGACAGGTCCCTTAAGCACGAGCTTTAATGTCATATTGAGCAATAAAAAGTATATATTATGTATCATAGTAGTTATGTTTTAATTTGAACATAATTACCCTGACTTTACGTTATGTTCAAACCGCGTGTGTGATTGTTTGCATTGAAGTGGGCAAGTTTCTAATAAACATCTCACCGAAAACAGTACACAGACGCATTGAAATCGGTCGACTCTTTTATTGGTATTTTAAATAAATCGGCTCACTCAGTTGGTAAAGCGCTGGACTACTTATCCAATGATCTCTGGTCATGAACTCATTTCTACGACCATACCTCTGACACAAGTATGGCTGTTTTCAGTTCCTGGTATAAATAACTTCAACTATGCACAAAGTCGAAAGTCAAAGTGACAATTCAAAGGCTAAATTTAGAATAGTTTCATAAACTTAAGTAAAAATAACATAAATGGGATTCCAAAGACATGTCACGTACATAGTAAACACGTACCGCGCATGTCTGTGCGTTGTTATAGATGAATCATCCATTCCAATGGGTGGACATTAGCCGAAATGGGTCGGATTAATATTTGCATAATTGCCGTGGTTATACTTGCTGGCGATGCTTTGTGTTTGGGTAAGTGATTCGGTTATTTTTTTTTAAACCTTTTTACATAGAACTGGGCTTCGTTTCAAACAATGTGTCAAAACATAAACAACTTTGAGTGCAATTCTTGAAAAAAAGCCATTTGACCTTTTAACACTAGATTATGGTATGAGCGTTTTAAAGGGACTGTTAACCACGAATGACGAAAAACGAAAAGTTAAAAAATACCGTATTTTTTACAATTATTAGTTTATTAAAAATTCATATGCTCAGTATATTCGGTAATAGAATTTCGCGATGTGAAATCAAAAGTACATCACAAAAATAGGTGACATAACGATGAACACACTATAATTAACGCAAGTAGATTGATCATTTTATATATAAAATAGATACAACCTACTACGCATGAACAATTTGCATTACTGGGTTTACCACGTGACGATGATGATCAATCTACTTGCGTTATTTATAGTAAACTGGTAGTTACCTGGTTGGCATACCCAGTAAAATTTATTACTGAATATACTGAAAATTCGAAAACTTAAGTAATGCAATATACCAGTCGTGATATTGTTATCAATATAAACTAATAATTGTAAAAAAATACGGTATTTTAGAACTTTCCTTTTTTCGTTATTCGTGGTTGACAATCTCTTTAAATCGTTCATCAATGATAATGTGCTTGCTCTTTTTGCATCACAAATAGTATCAACCAAAACTTATTATTGTATGTTTGCTTACGTCTTATGTTAAACAGTCTACTTTGAAAGACATTTATACGTATATTTTCAAACACGGATTTTTCGTTTTACATTTGCATTCGATTTTGGCGAGTTCGTTATTAATTTAATAACGAACTCGCCAAAATCGAATGCAAATGTAAAACGAAAAATCCGTGTTTGAAAATATACGTATAAATGTCTTTCAAAGTAGACTGTTTAACATNTTGTAATTTCAGTTTTAATTTAGGTCTTGAATAAAAATCAAATTCAGCGGAGAACAAAGCCCCAGGCTTACTCAATATATTTAAACGCATAATGAATAGTAGTATCGATTACCGGATTGCATTAATAAACGCATAATGAATAGAAGTATCGATTACCGGATTGCATTAATAATTAATGCAATCCGGTAATCGATACTACTATTCATTATGCGTTTAAATATATTGAGTAAGCCTGGGGCTTTGTTCTCCGCTGAATTTGATTTTTATTCAAGACCTAAATTAAAACTGAAATTACAAACTACAGTGAGTCATATGAAAAAAAGCGAGCAACTTTCTAGTATAAACATAATTTACGTATTATGCATAAACTATCATTTGCAATAAGAAAATATAATGTGTGTGAACATAATCCCCCCTTCTTTTCAAAGAGGCGTTGATTTATCGAATTAACCTGTCGGTCGGTTCGTCGGTCAGTCGGTTCGTAGACTATTCGTTTTCGCAGGAGACCTTAAAGACGGTTTAACATGCGATTGGATTGATGATTAGTTGGAAGACAAGAAAAAGGCCTGTCGATTTTGCGGTTAACATGTCAAAGATCAATAGTGCATGGGCTTGGAAACATTAAATGTCATAGGTACATTAGTCATGTTAAGTTCCGCTTATACTCATAAAACAGCCCGTAAAGGACGATATTGGTTGTCTCTGTAAACTTCATATCATTGGCAGATATAACAATACTAACTGGACACAGGCTCTGCAAGGAATAATAATCTGAAGTTAGCGAGTGTGCTCTGGTCGTGATGATATTCCATATAATTGAGCAGTTCTCTGTATGCTTAATTGTAGAAGGAAAGGGTTTGGGACTCAGATAAAATTATGTGTTAGTGTTTGTGTTCTTCAAAAGGTATTCTGACAACAACTTAGTTGATAGCAAGCTGTTTCTCCCTCTTTTTTTGCATGTGTTGTCATGCTCATACTACTGATAGCACACGTGAGGCAATGGTAATTTTAACAGCGTAGCATAAATCTTAGTCAATTTTAAAAGTTATCATCACTTTCAGTTAGTTTTATTTGTTATTTATACAATAAACAAATGTGTCTGACCATGTACAAGCAACTATAGGAAAAAGACTCCTCTCACGTCTTTTTAATGAAACATTCTGAGGGTTTACGTCTTATATTTTTTTTTTCAAAACCGGTGTCGTTCTTTTTCAAATCAATGGTTATTTACCATATACACTGATATATATATATATGTATTTATATACGCTGAGCATGTTTCATCAAGACCCAATGTGGGATCCAGAATGTTTGTTTTTCTTCAAATATTTGCATATTATTAAAAGAAAATGTTTGATTGGTTGCATTTTCCTTACATGTGTGTTTAGGGAATTACAAATTCATTTTTTCAACTGTTTTCTTTAAACTGGAATTGTTGAATGCGTTTTGTTTAACGCACGTGAAGTTACACACCGATTTAAGCCACATGCATAATTCTTCACTACAATACGCCATTCTTAAAGCCAAACATTCCTAATTATAACGAAAATTTCCACATAATACTAGTTTCTTTAAATGATCAATGTCGTGTAGTAGCTTTAAAGTTTAATTGCATACATTTTTTGAGTTTTAATATATCTCTCTAAATCTGACTTGTTTTCTTTTGTGTTTATTTTTTGTCAATAAGACTTGAGCGGCATAGAATCATTTTTATCAGATTTATGTATTTTATAAAGGTAATTCGAATAGACGCATTGCATAGCCCACGTACTATTTGGGACAGATCATTCTATACTTAGGTACTTGACGTAACTGCGTGTTTTTTTAACTTGTGTAAAAATGTTCATGGACGACCCGATACGATGTGGCCATAGCGGTGAAGGCCTCAGCTCTGACCTTTTAATTGAACAATCGTAGTATTAGACTTATTAATTAACGTCATCCACGTTGGGTCATATTTGGCCAATGCCAGGTAATTTAAATAGCATCATATTTGTCTAGGTATGATCGTCTATGTAGACAACATTAAGCTTTTTAAATATCATCATAAGTCACATTGACTTATAACTTGTAATAGCACTAGATTTATTCACACTGACAAGATATTTAAATATCACCATTATGCTCGACATCGGATTACATACATCCACATTGGCAGTTTATGTAAACGTCACAATAAGTCTCTGCTTCTGATTCGGCAAACCACAGTTTTTAATTACTTTAATAACACAATAAGTTACATTGGTTGTCTTTATGATAAAAACTCAATTTTTAGTAAACCGGGTTTCTCCCATATGGCTATCGCCCCTTAAATATTTGTTAGTAGGTTAATGGGGGGGGGGGTAAATTGGAGAAACAAGATACATTTGGAATTTTAATTGCAAGATGTGAAACACCTTATACCCTGTACCTTATCAAACCGTTTCATTCGAAATACGGTTAAGTAGATACGGTTTGAGCGGGGAATCGAACCTGCGACCCCAAGTACTTGCGAAAGACCAAGTATCTGCACAGAGCCGACCAGACGTTGATCTCTCTGGTGCCTTCAAATAGCCATCTTCTTTGAAAATAGACAACGAACAATTGGGACATATTTTTACCTCGAAGACCAAACATGATTTAATGATATTTTTCAAAAACTTACAAGCCAGCACCATTGTTTTTGTATTGTTTAAATTAATTATTGTTTAATATCAATTTGAAAAATAGTTCGTATTTTCGAATTCATACTGTAAAACACTAACAAAATGCCGCAATAACACGCACCATAATCAGTGAACAGAACAGTGAAATTAAAACCACAGAATGGTATTTGGCAACATAATCCATAGATTGAAACAGCTCATGTTTCAGTTAGAGCGTTTAGGAATGAGTCAACAATCATTTGATTAGCACGTATCATTGCGCTAAATAAATAGTCCATATGTGGTTAAAACAATCATTAAAATGAGCCGTATTTTATACAAGAGTTAACAATACTATATTGATTTCATACCCCGGTTAACAATAAATAAATAGACAACACAATGTTAAATTGGTATAATTACAACGGTTAAGAACCTTATACCGCTCAATAAAGAATTGGTTTACTTATAAAGGTCAAATCACAACAACATTTGCACACGAGGTAAAAGAAAATAGAACAAAACAAAACGTTGCAAACATAAACAAAATGCATATAATATTATCATGAATCTTGGTACACACATTCATCTATGGCTTTTGCAAAGGTCAACTCCTTCCCTGGTTTATCTGTCCGTCTGTCTGTTTGTCCGCAAAAATTCAAATGACCAGAAAATTCACATAAAACTGGATTCTTCAATTGCTCAGAAAGTATTTAAGATACTTGGACGAAACTTGCTATACCTTCAAAGAGCCTTTTTATAATTATGCAAGACCTTAAGGGTTTACCAGAGGTCAAAGGTCAGGTCACGTTTTTTTTCTAAAAGTATGACAAAATACTTCATAAGATGTGGTAATGAACCCTGGCACACACTTTGGGCTAAAGGATTTTCTTTTGCCTGTCATTTAAATATTTCGTATGTTCACTCATACGAAAACCACATAAAATATGGTCTTACAGTTTGGTATTCTTAAAAGGAGCGATAAGAGCATTATACATTACCATTTCTGTCATGTGACTAAATGTACCTTAAACTAGATTCTATAACTTAGGCAATTTCTCAACCGGCACATAAGATATAATCATGCAACTTGGTATGCATTCATTAAAATGTGATTGTTATATACAATTATTTTTCCACAGTGGCCAATCATCAGTTGAATGTTTAAAAAATGTTACTTTGCTAGAAGAAATCTTTATTTCATTATCAAATAAAAGAAGTTTACAGATAAAGGGGATTATAGGTTTTCCACACACATTTGTTTAATTGATAACGTTTTCACCTGACCTCAAAGGAGATTCATGTATTACGAGCAATACTTTCAAAGCTTATTGTGTTTTTTTTCTACTTTTATGTTGACGGANCTGCAAACCGAAACTTCATTCCCGGGACTCAGAGCATCGACGTCGATTACAAGCGAAAAAAATTGTATATGTATAACGCATACACGGGTTCTCTTCAAAGACTGCATTTTCATCCTGAGCACGGATTAAAAGATTTGATGATAACTACGCTTCATTCTGGGCTATCAAAGGGTAATGTGAAGGTAGCATTGGATTGGATTTCAAACAATATTCTCTGGACCGATTCTACATTTAGATGGATCGCAATTTTGTCATTACAAAACAATGGGCATTTTGCTATTCCGGTTTACGATGTTGAGCAGCCAACTGGGATTGCTGTCGATCCGATCCACAAGTAAGTTCTGAATACGTCTTCGACTTGGTGATCCTTGTATATACTTTGATCTCATAATTTTAAATATTAAATATTTGTCGTTAAATGTGAAATCATGTTATAGTAAAATACATATTTTCGTAAAGGGTAGTATAATGTTATAGCCAACACCATAATAAGTTTCCTAATTTTAATATATATTTAATTGTATCTGTGATTAGATACATGTTTTGGAGCGACGTTGGTTCCGTACCAAAAATTGAACGGTCAAACCTCATCGGCACTGACCGTCGGACAATAATATCTCAAGGGATCGCCTATCCGATAGCACTGGACGTTGACATTGAGTCATCGAAGCTGTACTGGGTTGACTCCATACGAGACACTGTGGAACGATCAAATTTAGATGGGACAGAACGTGAGACTTTTCAAAGATTGGCACACACACAGTTTTTCGATGTAGCCGTATTTTCCGTACGTATATCGAACTGTATCTTTTTATCATTTTATCATGTCCAACTTTTGTTTTTTAATCATTTTCTAATGGAACAATATCGTCACTTTGTGGGTTACTATTGGTGTTCGTGAGCTACTATGGTTTTTGTTTGAATAAACGTTTATAACAAAAAGTATCATAAGCGTAATGTGTGTAAACATTAAACAGCGTTTCGAAATCACGTTAACGAGTACACTTTCAACGTTTTCATTTGGGTGAATTTCAGGGTTTGGTGTATGCTATCGACAGCATTGGAGGAACAGTTTATACTTTCAGCACGGAAATTGGAAAGTCATCTAGTCCTTTGAGCGGTTCAAAATACACGTCTTTAGCGGTTTATGCAAAACGTCCTACAGTGAAAGGTTGTATGTTCCATAAGATAATATTATTGTATTTTCTTCTCTAATATATAATACATATATTATGTTTGTTTGTTGTAGTTTAGAATCACCATTGCGTAATTCCTAAAGATAGTATTTATAAAACACATTGTCAACAACTATCAATAATTGTCCATTAAAGCAATCAATTCGCTGAACTATGTATTGCTGGCACTAATTTGCACTTTAGGGCAATACATGTGGTTGTGTTGCAATGCACCGCACGGATATTAAGTCTTTTTAAAGTTCACCGCGTTGTAGTGTGTGTTTTGTTTTCATTTTGGATATGACGTATTGTTATAAAGGATATTAATTTTAATAAAGTTCGTATTTTCATGTCATGAGTGGTCAAATAAAGCATAGTTGTACGAAAGGCGGTAACCAATAGTGAAAACGTTTGTTTGACATGACAACACATAAAGAGATTATATCATCCTACACTTAAATAAGCTTATGTTCTTCTATGCCTCCTAATAGAGCAAATATTAATCGCATCGTCCGTCCTTTCTTCCTTCCGTCCATCTGTCCTTCCTTTTTTGACAATCTGTTTTGCGTTTTTTTGTACGAAGCTTTACTCGAGGAAAAACTAAGGGATTAAAAAAAAATAATTATCGAGGGCATTAAGAGAAAGTGTAAAGTACAAGAACCATAACTGAATCATCAAGATTGCCGTTAAGTGAATTTGCTTGTGCGGAGCATAACTCCATCAGCATTAAAATATAACTTTGTACATTGCTAGAGGAAATTGATTATACAATACACACATTTCTCAGAGTAGTATTTTTGAAGTTATTGCACTTTTGTTATTGTATTTATATTCCATGTTATGTTAGGAGCATAACTTTGCAAGTATTACATATATTTAAATCAACCTTCATATAATCATTAATGTTCTTTTTTAATTATGTCGTTATTGATTACAATTCTCTATGCAGTATATACAAAATTATTGCCCTTTGTTCGTTGTGTGTAAATTTATCATGTGACACACATCTTTTCATAACATAAGTGTTAAAGGGAATACAATAACACTTCATATATTGAGAAAGGAAAATGAAGGGAGGTGAGTGATAATCAGATCATAACTTTTTATATAGTATTTTTGGAGTAATTTCCCTTTGTTTATTAATGTGTAACGAACATTTCCCTTTGCTTAATGATTTGTTAAGAACATAATAACATACTGTACGTATAAAGCTTAGCTTGAAAACTATTAAATGGATTCGAATGAAACTTCATATATAAATAAATGGTTTTGAGAGGACGTACAGAGACAAATCACCCTATTGTTCAAGTAGTTAGTGTCCTTCTCGTTAATTTCGTATGCACTCTTTTATTTTTATTTTTACAATTAAAGGTATTAAGATGAACTTTTAATTTGCTTGATCTTTTAATTCATACACCAATTGAGAAAATCGAACTTTTTCATAAACAATTAAAATGCGCCTGTGTCCTTAAATGTGAACTTTAAGATCACACTTTAAGTTTAAAGCGATAACTTTGGATGAATTCGGCACTTGCGTTGACAGCACATTTAACCATATGCTAATGTACTTTACATTCATATTTTGTGTGTGCTCAGAACGACATTACAGTTTGTTTATATAAAGTCATATAATAACAGCTGTATGTGTAAATATTATTTTTTAGTTTTAGATTTGTATAATTTGTTTTCTATCTTTGCACAGGTGTAATTATACCATGACGATGAAGCTTTTCACCCTTTATAACACAAAAAACCTATTAAACAATTAACTTCAGGAAAAAGTATATTTGTACTTTAACATTTTTTTGGAGATTCTTTAACAAGCCAATCAAAATATGTGGCCATAAAGTTGTCCTTCAACTCAAATGTCTGTCATTCCTTCATCGACAGACACCAAAAATGCATGAAATTTAGTGAAAATTGCGATACCATTTTAATACATATGTAACTGTGTGATGTGTAGCATATACATCTCGTCAAACATGACATCAGTCCTCGTTTCGGCAACTATTTCCGGAATAGTCATGCTTTCTTTCATCGCACCTTTCGTGCCAAATTTATCGTACTCCTAATAACCAGTATGGCCTAGGACATGTTTTACAAAAGCTCAGGCTGAAGAATCGCATATTAAAGATGAAATTGCACCAATAAGTTTAACATTCACAGCTTCTTTTCCCTCCAGATCCTGTTCAAGCTTTTTAAATTGAAGACCAATAGATCAAAACTGTGTGTTTGAACGTCTGAACAACGGAATTCCATCAATGTTGGCTTTCAATACGAGTATTTCATATAGATTTGAGAACCGATCAATATACATTTTTGACAGCTGATTTGTATGTCATTGTTGAATCCAAAATAATAAATGCGAACAACTTTAGTACAAAACATTTTCAACGTTTCAACGTTGGGCAACCATTGGTGGAACGTTTTCATAATGTACAGGTATTTCCATTAAGATGAATGAGTTATATTTAAACTTGCAGGCTTTTTTGATAGGTGAAGCAGCTTACAATCGACTGTTTCCTTTTTCACATCGTATTCCCAAGAGTATTTAAAAAAATCAGGGGAATCAAACCTAACCAAAAACCCATATCTACCATAACAACAAAAACAACTACATGTATTGAATGTTTTAGAATAGAAATAGTCAGTTATCATAAAATATTATTCTCCAGTCATTCATCGCATATATTGGAACAAATGAATGTTATCATATTTTATTTTTATTATCAAGATTTTAGGAATAAGGATTTCCCATTGGAGGAGAAATGTGCAAGCTAATTCAAAAACAAATTTTGTTATTTCTCCTAGAAATACAAAGTTTCGGGTTCTTGTGCATATCACAAAAAATACATCTGATTCGTCTCGGTGAGTTCAAAGGCGCATTGTTTACGGGAAAAATAAGAACTACTCAGACAATGTTCACGTCACGTCTATAAAAAAAACCATCTGAACAGTTATAGGTTGAAATCCCAAATTTTGTTTACATACTACATCAAAATGTGTAGAAGATGATATTAAGATATATTGAAAATACTAGGTTAATGTTGAATACAGATATGTTTATTAAGCGAGGTTTAGATTGCACAAAACACTCGTATGGCTTACACTGACATGATTGTTGTATTGTTCCTGTCATTTTTGCACTTCGTAACGTTACTGTAGTAAATTGCTTAACACAACACAAAAACATGGAATTACTTCATGATAATAAACAAAATGGCATCAACATATTGCGAGTCTTTGCTGTATCAACAAGATTGAACTTCACCAACATTTATCAGATGTTACATGTCAGAGCAGTCAAATAGTGTTAGCAATACGAGTTTGTTTTAAATGGTGATTCGAAAAAATGCAAAAATATGTTGTTAATTTTAGATCACTGTGCAAGCTCCCCTTGTGAAAGTATTTGCGTGAGTGAAATGGAGGGACCTGTGTGTCTGTGCAGAGAAGGATTTAAGTTAAACTCGGATAGACGCACATGTACAGGTAATGCTGTCGAATTAAATAGTTCGCCAATATAAAAGGCTATCACTTCATTACATTGAAAGAAGGTACATCGAAGATATAAAATATATGTTAAACACATACCAAACTACTTCACGGTATTTGATTATCGCACAACAAGATACATACATGTTAGCTTATATTAAAACGATTGATGATTTTATCGAAACGTGATGTTATTTTCTCAAATATCAAGAATTGCATGTAGACCTCAACTAAATACTTGCTAAACTATAATATGTATGTGTCTTCCTGCATGATAACCATTTGTTATTCAATTGTCTATATAGCAGAGGAAGAGCAAAAAGCGCAGAATAAAACAAACATATTTTGCACATATTATTGAACAGGTCTGCCCCACACATTAAACGCCTTATATATTGCCAATATTGACATCTGAATAAAAGGATCTTGCAAAATATTTGTCATTGAATTGTATCGAGGATTGCTACAAACACTTCAATATGGAATCTATTGTCCACTGAGCCCGTTTTTTCTCTTGTACACAGATTTTGGACCAGTTCTGCCATTATCTTAGTTTTAATTACAAGAGGCCTATCGTTAACATTCTTAGCAATTAACAACCCATTTAAAAATTAAATATAGTAAGTGTTTTAATGATGAATAGATGTTAAACTGGTTGATATCCTTCAATGTTTGCAGAGGTCACTGGTACTCTGCATCGTGCTCTGGTTTGGTCCACAGCAACCGACATATGTTTAGCTGATATCAGAGGAATCCATGACGAAACTGAATTCATACAATCAAATAAAACATGCTTCAACAATATTGGATCGAATATTACCTGGATTGCTGTCGGTTTGTTGCATACTTTTACTGTGCATAAAACATGTTTGTAAATGATGTAAGATTGTGTATTACTAAACACTTTGAGATAATTAATATGATAACACACGTAACACGTATTTAAGGTACTTTTATCAAAAATTATTCCGTTAGTTAGATTGAAATTAATCTTTTTTTCAGATTCACGTGATCGGAAGGCAATTTTTGTTGATGGCCTTGATATTTGTATAGTTGCCATTGACAGTGTTAAAAGCAAGAAGAAACGACTAACATCGGCAACAGAAAATGTTACTGGTAATAGATTACAAAGTCATTGTATTTGAATATTTACTGGAACGAGTTAGACAAGTCAGAAGTTAGCGATCACAGATTTAAAGGATGAAGTTGTATTGTATGAATAAGAAAAAAAATGTATACACAAGCTCGTGAATTACGTAAACTGACTAGACAGCGCATACCAAAGGCATGTCTATTCAATTTACCACCATTTTTGGCGCACTTGTTGCAATATATTAGCATTATTCGTCTAAGTTATCATGGCAACTGAGGCATTAATGAATACTTAAACGAGTTTTTGTCAAAGTTGAGTAAAAAGTAACAAGTTATGCATTTATAAAGTAACGGTGGAACATTTAACATTTCTAATTGTTTATGTCGTACATATTTACGAATATCTTTTACGGTGTTCCAAATCGAAGACGTTGCATTTTTTAATTATCCTTATCTCCGTATACTGTAGTTTCCAATACACCACAAACACCTATTGAACTGCAAATTACTTACCACCCACATTTGACGTCTTCACAAATTGAACTGAAAGAAGTCGTACGTCTTGTACGAAAAGCCTGCATCCTGTTGATTTTTATTTGAATATACTATTATTAGGTGGCATATTTACATAGTGTGTTGTCATTTAAGTAACACAATCATACGCGGCCTTTATCATGATGTCATATACACTACCATTATTGAAATATGCTCAGGTTGTCATGAAGTAACTGTAAAAAGGAGTTTAGATCAAACCATAACTGAGTTGCTTTCGAGCTGCTTGAAATATGCTCCTATGTGAAATGTATCACTATGCCACTTTTCGGACGGGTCCGCCGCGTATGTTGTTTTCAAACGTTTTGCATGACACCTTAACAAAGCATGTTTTGCAACTTAAGCTTTTTTTTTGTACCAGCAAATCGTCAAAGCTACCTGACAGTAGTCCTGAGTTACCACACCTGTCTTTTATGCACGAGAATGTCAAATAGTCAACTATTTTTTGTTTGCATCAAACCCGTCATTGTCCGGAGCAGGAATGGCCCAGAACAGCCTTTTTCACAAACGGTGCTCAATTTTTTTATATATCATAATTTTCTAAAGTTGCTCCATCATTTGTGATAGGAACAATTTCAAACAAAAAATGACAAAATTACGCATAAGCAGGATTAAGTGAACTAATAATCGGTTAAAGATGTCATGATATTATAAACATATAACAAGTCTGTCATTGTTTTCGACAACCAATTCTCATACGTCAGAATAAAGAAAAGAATACACTTACTTCAAAGTTTAAATATACATGTTACCATTTATGCTCAGGTCATGAACACAAGTTTTAACGTATTTAATAAATACTTAGGATTTCATGTACAGACTCAATCACTGTACCAAACAAACAACACAAACCAGTTAGAAATAAATTTTATGTGATCGACTATTGACAAAAATTGTTAGGACTTCGTTTGCAAGACAAAAGACTTTCAGACACATATGTAGTAAATTTAAAGGAAAGGAGTTGAACACTTTTAATTACCACATGCATACTGTTTAGTGACGAGATGTACATGGAGTAGACACATGACGAATCTTTTAATTAAACACACACTTTATGCAACATTGTTAGAGAAAAACATGATTTCGGTATATTGTTTCTAATCGAAACACTGTTTAAATATAAAGTGTGAATGTACGATATTGTATTTCTTTTTTCTCTCAGCATTATTTAACATTTAATAAACTATGTTATAACTTTAGGTCTTGCAACGGATTGGAGGGACAAAAGTGTGTACTGGTGTCAAGGGTCAACACCTGGAACGGGAAAAATTAACGTGTTTTCCCAGACTACCATGAAAACACGAACACTTATTTCGAAGGAGTTGGACAATCCGAAGGCTCTTTTAGTTCTACCTTTATTGAGGTAAAGATCGCATAAAAATAAAATTATAACGACAAATGTAATATGCTTGAATGTATGCTAAAGACATAACCGACAAGAAAATAAATAAGACAATGGTTAAGTCCATCATTAAAAAACCGCTTAATTTTTCTTTTATGTTGCAAAAACAAAACACACAATATTATGTGAACAACATGTCAACGTTAACATCGATAGTTGAAAGCAAATACTTATGTTTCAGAACCATGATATGGATTAATGGAAGGAATGGTGGCTATGAAATCAAGAAGGCTCACATGAATGGAACCGATGTTCAGACCGTTTTTCGATCGGATGGATTGTACAGTCCTAAAGATCTTACTGCTGATTTCGTTACTAAAAGGTGTGTTCATATAAAGTTGTTTTAGAATGTACAATAGTTCTAGACTGGAACAAACCTTTCACAAATTAGCAAAGTGTTTTGGATAAATATCGTTAGATTATATATACATATCGTCATAGATTCAAACACCACAGTATGTAATATCTTCGAACAAACGAAATAACACGTATAACACAGAACAAATATCTCAGATTACTTGCCACTTGTTTTCTATAAGCAAAGAATGAAATTAAGTGTGGTCTATTCTGAAAGAATTATGGGCGTTGCCTAATTTTTTCGAGATAATTCTGAAGAATTCCGGAAAAGTATTCAGTAAAATGCACGTGTTTAAGTATTCCATATAAAAATCGTTAATATAACAATAGGGCTTGTTTGTTAAGGTGTAACCTTTGCTGCAGTATTAATTAAATTAGCATATATTGGATCTATGATATTCCTCAATTTATCTGACGTAATTTGCTCGATTTTATTAACGGAATTGATGGCATATAGTTCATAATTGTTAAACTACGTCCTTTATACGCATGGGTGAATGTTCGCTGTAGAAAAATGGGATAAGTGAAGAGAGATATGTATATATTGCATTCACTTAAACACAAACAGACCAAGACAAAAAATATTGGGTTAGAATCAAAATAAAATATTTTTACCATAATTTGTTGTCGAATTATCTATTGTCAAGAGTACATGTTTTATGTCAGCAAAATTAATTTCTACGCATCCATACTTCTGACCGTGTGTTATTCGACAACAAACCATAGATAGAAAACTATAATGTCCTTAAAACAGTTTCTCAATTGATAATCATATATCGAAATAGTAAAAAAATAGTGTGTTATTTTTCATTAAAAATGTGGATTTTATTTTGCATCACTTACGTCGCGTTTAAATGTAAGCTCAATTGCCCAGTGTTAGCGCGTTAGTTTTTACTAATAAGTTCTTAGGTTTGAATCCCGTTGAAGACAATCACGTATCTTCAAATAACAACAACAATAGTTATGTTATTTCTTTCATTTAACGACTTGTTTATTAAATTCATAATTGTTTAAACAAGTACATCAAAGTTTACGTCACATGTGTTAAACATAATATTCGTAACAGAAAATATAATGTAAACTATCGTCCGGTCCATGATTTTGTAGAAATCTTAATAGCATTTACATTAATTAAATTCTCTTAGACGGAGATGCATATGATTAAGCAGTAAAAAATAAAGATCGGAATATGTTGTAATCCCAGGCTGTTTTTCCTTGACGCCAATACTTACCTCACCTCAGTGGGATTAGATGGAAAAGGAGCATCACAAAAAGTTCTGCCAGCTGGTCACAACTCATTGTCGCTAAAACTCCATGCATACAAGGTAAGTATGTGTGTTGTTTTCTATTTACATCCAGTATGTACAGTCGCTCTAAGTACACATACGACGGAAATAAGATTATCGATTATATTGTAATTGTATGATGTAATGTCTTTCATAATTGGCGAGTGGTTATATGTGGTACAAATATACAAAACGTGCTTGTATATATTATATGTATCGATTATAATTCATTATCGTGGCCTTATACAAACCTTATAATACTCTAAGCAACAGTTGACGTTAATTTTAAACGTGTGGAGTTCGTATGTACATCGTATAGCTACCGCAAGGGCAACGAGGGTCGCCGAACATGTGCCGTGATATTAACTGTTGCATGTCAATTTTGTAAAGGTTTCTTGCGATGAAAATGGTTTTCATTGTACATGAGTGCAGATCATTAAATACAAACAATCTTATAACGTACCTGAATATTAAACGGTCATAAATGCCCTATAGTTTAATCGTGAAGTGAAACTTTAACTGCAATATCAGATGAGACATATTACTGTCAGCGCGAGCACCTTCATGTATTGAAGGTGAAATTGTTAAATAATCAAATGATGCTCAAATTATTAATATAAAACTGGACTCGCCCCAGTGGTAACGAGTTTTTCTAGGCCTCAAACCGGGAAAACCTTAAACAAAACATTCTTTACTGGAACCGTACAGAACGTTAATATTTGTTATGCAATCTCGTATTATGGTCCTGCACAAGGTTTGTAAGCTATTGTCCTTGGAATCGAAACTTGCCTCGCCCTAGTCACATGTTTAACATAGACTTTAAAACAATCGACTTGACTCAAGGCGAAATGTAAATGTGAAAGGTTTTCATATTTGATGTGTAGTATCACCCTAGAAGGCCATCGTTCTAGAGGTCGGCAGTTTTGCATAGACTTATATAAAGAACACAAAACGTTTTGTCAGAAAAGGCAAAGTCCAAAGCTTTCATATTTGGTATGAAGCCTCGTCTTCAGATCAACTACACACAAATTTGAAATCATGCCTACCACAGGATGTTAATATTCTTACGGTGATTAATGCAGGGAATAAACTTTAAGTCCATTGCTTTCATTAATGAATGTAGCATCATTTAGTGGTCCTCTACAAAGTTTGTTCACATCAAGCCCACTTGTCATACATGGCCACGCCCCGATGGTCACCAGGCTTTAATACACTTACACAGGTAAAATATTTGATATAAAAATGTCTGAAACCGCAAAGCCCATGGCTTCCATATTTGTTAAGTAATATAAGATTGAAATCCTCTAGAATGTGTGTTTAAATTACAACCAACGTGTTATATCGACATATATAGTGAAAGCCTTTAACAAACTTTCTGTCTGAAACCAAAGAGCCGATCGTTTATATATTTGGTGCGAAGCATCATCCAGAGGTCCTGAGGCAGTGTTTTTCAAATACTTGGTCAAAGCTCAACATACTCTTAAGGATTCTGTTTTTTCTTATTGACATATATCAAAATAACTTTTAAATATTTTCGTCAACAGCAAGGCAGACACTTTTGATATTTAGCATTTTAAATCAGATATTGGTTATTTTTACAAAGTTTTGTTTAATTTCTTGCCTGTGGTCATTGTTAATATAGACTTGAAATAAATCACAGATTCAAACATATTCTTTTTTAAAAGGAAAACTCCATAGGTGTAATGTTTGGTATGTAATCTACTATGTTTTTTTAGTCAAGCATATGTGTTCGAAATTGGCCACACCCGTCTAGCAAAGTTTTATACTAAGAAATATATGTTCAAATTCTCATGTCGTGAATAGTAGCCCTAAATAAGGGCGTTTAAGAATTTTACCACTGAAATATATATTCATATGGATCATTCAATGATGCTAAAGTTCCTCTTGACTTTCATTTATGGAATACTTTGAATCAGCTAATCTCGTGGAAATAGCCCTTGTAAATGCTGAAGTGAAAGCATTCTCACCGTGGCTTAGAAATATAATTAACAAGTGGCGCGAAAGATGTATTTAATGACGCCCAGTTAGGGTTTAGGTAAGTCGCAGTTATTCTGACTGCATTGTTAATCAAACACGTCATACATAGCAAAACAATATCTAGTGTGCCTTACTTGACAATCAATTTTGATGTCGTGATCCATTATGCACTTTGGTTATAACAAGTACAAGATGGCATTAGATCAAATATGTCTCGTATCATTGAGTCAAATCATGTATAGCTTTTCTTGCATTATGTCCTTCTCACAGTTATTCGATATATCTCTAGGGATGAAACAGGGAGACCCCCTGTAACAGTATCCACTTCTTTTTATAGTAATTGATAATAATACTGATTATCTGGATTTATCGAACATAAGTTGATCTGATGTAAACCTTATGTCGATAGGTGTAATACTTTTTTGCTGATGAAATGTAGCCTTTTTAACAACTAACAAGACTCATTTTATTTTAGTTACATTTTATGATTACCTCAACAAATCGATACTTACAGTTAATACCAATAAAACTTAACCATGTTTACTTGAAAGAAAAAAAGCCTTCGTAATTAACAATCGTGTATCAACAGAAGGGTCATTGAAATAGTTGATACATTTTCATATTTAGGCGTTACGGTTACATATATTAGTAGCATGCAGTCAGCTTTAAATATGCTAGGTGATTAAGCTGTTTTTATTAAATTGCATCTAGGATTCAAACAAAGGCAAATCATACTTTACTTATTTTATTTATAAGATGACATCAATGTATCAAAACTAAGCTGTGTTTATTTTACTCGCACGTGTTTCCTGTTTTGTTAACGTATTTCAAGTATGAGGTGTATAACATTTCAAAGAAAAATATAACCGGAACCTCCGAGTGTATATAATTAGTATAATGGGTTAACCATATATGAAAAACTCAAGAAATTAAGAGACAAATGCTTGTCCGTCTTTTGATTGGAAGCAAATGCCCAATTGCATCAAAAGTCTAACGTGAAAATCGTTTGCCAACTGGGACGCTACCCTCTTTCTGTTTTAAATATTGGCTTGATTAAATATAACAAAACTGACTCGTTGGAACTAAAGGTTTTAATGATCGGTGTAAATATCTTCATGTATTGTTGATCCAAATACACATTTATATTATATTGCTGGTAAAAACTATTCTACGATTTTGGCTATTAGTGTATTGCTGTCACCAAGAATTAAAGACCAGTACTTACGTACTTGTATATCACTTTATCAAATCAAGCGAAAACGGAATATCTTTGCCTTATCAAATCAAGCACGATTTTAGATGTCCGATACAAATCACACTAGTGCACTAAATTAACGTTTATTCGATTCGTCACGTTAAGGAATTTTTGTTTTCTTTTTAAATTTGCATAAATACATTTGATTATATAGTTTTAGACGCCCGTTTGGTTTGTGATTAATGCTTGGTTAAATGCGAGGTTCTGCTAGCCCTTAAATCGATGTAAACCCACAATGCTCTGCATATACCGTTCGAAGGCGGTTATCCATTTTTTAAATCATAGTTTCGGTCATGTTACACATGTGTTAGAAAAGAAGTGTAAACAATTGACGGTTTCACAGTTTCGGATCGGAATGACTGTTTCACTTCCGCAATTATTTCATCCTAGTTTGGTCAGCTCATGTCTAAGGTATTAGTAAAATATGCAATAAGTACATAATATGTAACTTTCGGTGTAAACCTAGTATAATCTTTCAAATTTAACCTACTAGATTTTTACGAATCAGATAAATCGTCCACCGATGGACCTAGATAAACCTGGTGTGCTTGGTCTGTCATTTGTGCCAAATAATACCGAAGTATCAGCAGGATTTGATAGCATAATTGCGTTTTGTCAGAAAATCACGCATTCATTCGTTGTACGTCCAGTTATTGCACATTGTCCATCAATGATCACGTTTCAATAACACAGTTTTTAATTTCAGCCAACTGCATATGCTAGAATCGATAACATATCATCCTAGTGGCCACCGGGACCACTTTAACGTTTGTTACTCATACGCCTAAAACTATGCACTAGTAATGCCAACTTAAGATCGTATAGTGATTTACATTTTATTTGTTCCTCTTTTTCTAAGAANTTGATAATGGAGGTTGTGAGCAAATATGTATTCCACTTGGGGAAAACAGAATATGCAAGTGCTCGTATGGTTTCTTACTTGATGAAAAGGAAACATGTTCATCTGGTAAGAGCTCAATGCTTTTATGAATTCATTTATATCGCTACCTACGAAACGTATGTTAAAGTGACATTAGACGCATCTGTTGAATTGAGCTTAAAAGAATTAAAAGGTCAAAAGAGTTACTTTAAATATGGTAACTGACTAGTTATCTGCAACTCATCTTGCAATCAGTTTTTTATAAAAAATATATTATATTAGATATTTTACATGACTTTCCCAGTCCTCTAAGCCGAGCGGAACTGCCGCGTATTTACGAAAGCAATACGATTTGAGTCTTTCTCATAAAGTCACTTTACTGACACCGCATTTATTCGCATATTTCTTCGAAGAAGTATGGCCGAAGATGTGGTTGACAGAGACACGAAGGTAAATGTATTCCTAATTTCAGAATTGTCATATGTTTTCGCGGTGAGTCCAGATTTTAATCTTACCAAAGTTACGTCAAGTTTAGCATTATTTTTCTCTTTCCGGGATATTGTTTTTACAAATATAAGTGTATATGAAGTGAAAACTCCCAAACATAAACAACGGTTGCCATAGACACTTATAAACATAGCATATACTGTAAGATGCGTCTAATGTCACTTTTATTAGCAAAACATACGAGTAAATGTTTATGGTAGTATTACTATCTGAAAATAAAACCACACATATTTCAAGAAAATCCTCCCTTAATGACAAAATGATCAACCATGCAGCCGAATACAGAATGTGTGCCGAAGCCAAAAGTGAGGTATGAAATACAGTGTGTGGTCGCTTGGCTGGTCACTTAAGTGCCAATGTCCTGACGTTAAGGTTTTTGGACAAGATGGCATTTTCTAGTTTTGTTTAAATAGCCGCAAACACAGTATACTGACTGGACGGAAGTTAATAGCATACTTGTAACTATGCACAATCTTTATGTTTATAATATTACATTGTTTACACTTCATCTTTAATCTTTACGTCGTCCATACGGATTATGAAAAACGAAATGCTATTTGTAACGTATTAGGGAACTTGAAGACTGTTCAAAATCATTTTTGAGCACCGCTGATGCAGCTGGGGCTATTGTCTCTTTCCGGAATAAGTATCAGCACTTAGTACTGGTTTACTACTTTTCCCAAGAAACGTGTGTGTTGTAAACAGTTAAACAATTTATTGTTTATACGATAGAACATTGTCGATGATTATACAGCACATAAATGTTATGTTTATAACACACGAGTGGTCAAGTGACTAGTACATTGTAAACAAAATAGAGTACATGTTCATATACTTACAAGAGATAAGCGAGAGGTCCATTCTTGTTAGCATTATAAATCTACCTAAAATGGTTATGTACGAATGTGTTCTAATTGTCGAAAAATAATCATAGTATAGATAAAACAAGTCTCGATGTTTATAGGCTTTGTTTACAAATAATACAAGATTGTTATTGGTTCGACCATTTAAGGATTTCATTAGTCCAACAAATTTAAACATATTTGGCTTTTGCAAATAGTATTTATCAATATACAACTTTCTTATCTCTGCATATAGTTTACATTCAATTACAAAGTGATACTCATCTTTGAGCATATGACAACTATTACAATGTCTCTTGTCATTTGGAATTGGAGTAGTTTTTGTCATCTACAGGCCTCAACTTTCAGTCTATGTGAAGATACATGAAGTCTACTTAAGACACGTCTAAACTTGTTTGTTTTGATACTTGTAAGATAATATTGTTTTTTAAAAACAAAAAAAGTTACATAAGTCCTAGCTCTAGACGAATTATTAAGCTCATTTTGCCAGTTTTGTAGAAATATGTCGTTTAATCCCCACATCTCAGACTCATATTGCAAGATAGGCAATATGAGTTTATCAAATTAGTCAAGTTTACACATCACAGTAATATACTGTTGACTACGCAATAGTCCGAACAAACAATAAATAAAGCACCGATCGGTCACGAGTTGACCACCATTTCATATATGATAGAATACGGTTTTTGAGAAAATCAGCCAACAAAAGTCTCGATCTCACGTTATCATTACTTATTTGTTTCTGGATAGGTTCGTTCTTATTTGAGTCGATATGGTGCCTTAAGTTATATAATACATTGGCACGATTCCAATTACAATCTGACAAACATGATAGGATCACTAAGATGCGCTCAAGATTAAATTCGCAATTTCAATCGATGCACAGTTTTGAATACAAGTAGTAGAAATATAAAAGACATTCGAACACGCACAATACACAGGCTGGTACCTACGAGGCCATTGTCAAAAGGCATTCAAATTGCAATGTCATTGTCGGTTATATTTGTCAATAATTTGCATAAACGTTGAAACCGCTTAACAGTTTGTAACCAAAATTGTCAATAATGACCCGTTCAGAGTTGTAACACAGTGATCAAACATTATATGTTATATGTCGGTTAAAATGTTTCATTTCTTAGTTAATGTTTGAGAGTTGATATAAAAAACGTCAAGAAAGAATCCAGCGCTCGTTTAACAACGTTGATAATGATGGGTATTAGATGTGAGTGTGGCGGGCTTCCAATTAAGCCAACTTTGACACCGCTTGCAACTTCTTAGCTTTACCTGAGCATATCTTTGTTTAGCACGTATGGATTCTAAAACAACAAGTAAACAATTATGACCAGGGTTTAACGAAGTGTGCCACACAACACATGTCTTGGGTCAATATGACAGTTTTATAACACATGTCATATTGATTGACTTTGTTCGGAACATTTCATCTGCATTTGTGATCTTTTTGAAGCAAGTAGCATTTTGTGTCACTCACGGAAATCCAGTTTTTATTTCAAATGTCTAAAACATATCTGATGTCAAAAATTTCGGAACGTATTATAAGGTGCTGAGTGGCGTTGGTAAACGGATTTTACTACCCTTTTCCTTGCATATAGTGAATTTCAAAGATTTGAAGAAATTCGCTCCGTCATGAAATGCCGAAGTTATTCATAGACACCAATAACTCAAAATGACAAAAGTTTTAGTAGTTGCTGTCAGATTAATTGAATACTTTTGGCAGATCGCTCACCTTAGAGTTTATCGTTTGAGATTAGTCTGATGAAAATTAAGTTTTACTGCAATTTATTCTCTTTTTTAATTAGAAAATTGGATATTTATACAAAAAGGTTTTGAATGACGTTCAGTGTTACTATGGCGTTTTTGTAAAAAATAAAATAAAAAAAATACAACAAAAACAACTGGTTATTAACAGTCTTATATTTATTGCAGAACCACTAACTGACAATTTTATGTACGTCTCGGATTGGACTCACAATAAAATATATCAAGTCTCTCTCAATGATGGCGACGTTAGAGCTCTTGCTATGTCGAAAGTCAAACGTCCGACTGGCTTAATTTATAGCGATAAAACTCGTAGAATTATTTGGAGTGACTCGGAATCAAAATATATCCAGTCAGTCAATATCGACGGAACGGATTACAAGTTGTTGTGTGACGTTGGTAAGCGGCTTTTGCTATGCTTTTAATCATGTGGTTTGACCAAACGCACATTTAAATTATTAACGTAATTAAAATAGAAACTGGATCTTAGAGAACACTGATGTGGTACGCCCACTCGTTACTGCAGCTCTTTAATATGTTTATGCCTTTCATGAACTGTGCGTCAACATGTTGTATTTGTTAGTTAATGTTAACACAACACTCAGTTATGTTTGTATTTATAAAAAAGACTGCGCACTTTATACTTGTCATATATTTGTATATAGGAATGTTTAACGCATATCCCGACCGATTGGCCATGGACCACACCACAGGTGACATTTTCTACACCTCTGTAACTGCAAACCCCAAAATGAAAGGATTCACTGGAATCGGAGTCGTGAGGCATTACGGGAAAAACGAAGGACTTGTTGGTGGGGGTGTATCCCCGAGAGCCATTGCTATTGATCCTGTTAAAAGGTATGCTACTAAAACAAAACTAATGTGTCTGTTTATTAAGAAAAAGTATGTGGACAAGTTGCATCTTTATGATATGTTTAATTAAAGTTGTACGTTGGTTATTATTTCGCTTGTGCACGCGTGCGTACATGCGTGCGATTGTGTGTGTGTGTGTGTGTGTGTGTGTGTGTGTGTGTGTATTTCCTGTGTGTTTTTGTGTGTATATACGTGCTGGTATACCTCCGAGCGTACCTCGTGTGTTAGCGTGTGAGTGCGTGTGTGTGTGTGTGTGTGTGTGTGTGTGTGTATGGTGTGTGTGTGCGCGCGCGTGTGTGTGTGTGTGTGTGTGTGTGTGTGTGCGTGTGCGTGTGCGTGTATTTGTGTGTTTGCGTACATGTGCGTAAGTGTTTATAACATGGAATAATTTACTTTGGTCCAATCATAGTATTGTTTAATTTGTTAGATTCCTATTTTGGACGGATCACGGTTTACGCCCCTCTGCTTTGAGGCGTGTTAACATAGATGGAACAAATATTGTACTCTTGTACGAGACAATGGGTTGGCCTAACGGAATTGCCATCGATATAACGGGTATAACATTTCACAATACAATAGGATTTTAAATAAAGAAGTTTATATACGAGAATTATCTAAAGGCGATTTTGTTATTATTTCTGCGCATATTTTCGTTCATTTGTTGAGTTCATTTACACTTCTGTCCGAAAATTACGAATATTGATGTAAAACCTTTTTAAATCATAAACTAATCAATTATCAAATTGTGTTACTAAGAAGTCCATTATGGGCATAGTTATAACAGACTTTTTACAGAAATGCGTCCGATGATTCGTTGTTTTAAATCTTGTTTAAACATTGCAAATGATTGAAAATTAGACTTAGCTTCCATTATACATTCGACCTTTGAATCATGTGAAAAATATATGTTTAATAGGGTTGTGGTTGTAGTAAGTTTTATGTTCATAGTAAATTCCATGTGTATTGCTTAATTGCCTTACTAAATCACTGATTCTTAGTATTCATTACACATGCATTTAAATTCTACTTTGAATTCATACAGAGTTGCATCGCATCATTTATATTTCTGTTTTCATCATGAGAAATGTTACTAGTTAATTAATATGCATGTTTTGCGCACAACTAAGTAGCTAAGGTTAAAAAGAAATGACGCTTAAGCCCCATTAACGCTGAAAATGAACGAATATTTCCTTACACATGTCTTAAAGTAAAGTTAATCCATAACAAATCCGTGTTCCTTATGGCAAAAAACAAAAAATCAACGCTATATGTGGTCTGATAGCTTAGAGTTAACGAGATACACAATGCTCGTTTGTATTTTATGTGCACAATATATTCAATCTATTCATACGACACACGAACACTAAAATGGTACATGTGTTTAATCCACAAAAATAAAAAATATATGGTACACATTGGTTCATTTAAATTGATCTTTAAGTAAACACAATCCTAGCTTATTATTCGACTTGAATAAGTAATAAGGAACTGGGTTTTTGTCTTTATTCATCCGCGGACAAGGAACTGAACCATAAATAAAAACAAATAAGTTGACATTTTTAAGATTGATTTTTTTTAAATATCAAATCAATGTAAAATACATGCAGTGGTTTTTAGTTTTGGTTGATGTGAAATAAATGTTTTCTGGTTTTTTCGTTTTGATTTACTCAAGAATTGTATGAATTATTTTTCTTAAAAAGCTTATATCAAATATGTTAAGCTTGAAAAATTAATAAAGAACTGTTCCTTATTTCTTATTCAAATAAGGAAAAAGGAACTAGTAAAAAAGAATCATCTTACTCTCAATATTCCTTGGGGGTAAAAACTGGTCATGCGCTGGGGTAAAAGTATTTAATATATAAATTAATAAGAAAAGTTACTTTGCAAATCGTATTTACTGAAAAACCGGGACTCCGATATGAAATAAATTGTATGTAATATCTTACCAGGACATCTGCATCCTACACATAATGGTACGTGTAAAAAAGTCGACACGCCTTAGGTTTACATGTATTACACAGAGTATAAAGTAAACAACACATTTAACAGTTCATGAAACTGAAAATTCCATAGCTTTAATTTTGTAATGTTTATCAAATGGTGGTCCGGAAAAGTTTATATTCTAATTATGCTAATTTGGTCAAAACGGAACAGTTCCCAGGGTCAAATAGTTTATGTACACTTATATATCAAACTGATATAGCGAGTTTTGTTTCTGAAAAAGCTTGCCTTTAGAAATGTCATGTTTGCTTTTCTTTTGCGCATACAAGAATACGTGTTTCAGAAAATGCGTTGTATGTAACTGACGGTCAAAGTAATGTTATCTACCGGTGTGGATATGAGGCCAATACGTGCGTTCGGTACCACGAGGACCCTGGAGTCCACCTTATGGACATTAAACTTCTTGGCGACTACCTCTATTACACTGCTTGGAATAATGCGTATGGGTTTTGAACTGTCTTTTGAAGCTTTTTACTAAAGCTGATATATAGTTAAGGGAGTCAGCACTGTTATTGCATTTGTGGTGATTTTATTGTTGCTTTACATAGTTCCGTAAAACGCAAGCCACCAAAGCATAAATACGTATCGACGTTTTAAAAAAAATGCAGTTTTGTTTTAGGCACATAACCAAATTACATAAAACTAACAAGACCGACATCGCAAAGTTCGCCGACAACGCAGAATTTGGAAGACTGGATGCCATTGAATTGTACAGTTCTAGTTCGATTCTGCCAGCTCTTGGTAAACTATTTTATTTATATAACGGTGATTCAATAACCACCAGCTTGTGTTTTTATTTGTGTTGCACCGAAGTATACCATTTAGACATATATTCACTGACATCTCATTAAATTATAGTGCTTATCGTTAATTACGACATGTTGTGGAATGTATACAAAGAAACAATTATTTCATTATATCAATTATGTATTTTGTGTGCACATTAAATCTCGCCAAGAGTGGCAATTTCGACATAGCTGACTCGTCGTGTTTACTTATTTTGAAGAATGTCACGTTTGTAGGTCAGACTCAACAAAGCAATAACAAACAAAAAGTCAAATATGACCAGACTGCATTGAATATTCACACAGATGGACAACAACTGCGGAGTGATGGTAAGATAAACAAATTAAAATCACGACTTAAATGTAGTTATGTTATTCGAAAACTGCTATTAAATGTCTGTAAAAACTTAACTTTAATATTTGGAATAATTTGCGGTTGCTGTTTATTAATTTAAGTAACTATATAAATTAACGAAATGCTTTACAACACAACTATGAATAAGAAAACACAATTTCTTAAAACTAAAACAAATAAAACAGTATATATTCATGGGATTTTAAATTAAATGTTTACTATGGATTTAGATTTTATCGGGTTAATTGAATGGTAAGCAGCTATATAATACAATTATATTGCATACACTAATCAAATTGTGCGGACTTTGAATTAATAAAATAAAATTTACACAAACATTTGTTTGACCCGAATGTTTGAGATTCATCCGAAAATAACACAATATGGTCAAACAAAGCCGAAAGCATGATAACAATTGAAAAAAACCAGACCTTCATCAAACGTGAAGTAAGTTCCAATGACGAGTTCTAGCAGAATGCTATTTGTGACATGAGAATTTCATGACATGCGAATCAATCATACAGTTAATCAACGAATGCATATTCATGTAGTAAACCTCCCATTCCAACGATAGTCAAAAATCGTACATATACGTAAGTACACAGACAATAAATGTATGATGTAACTTATAAATGTATTCGTTGTGTAGAATTATTTTTATACTGTTTATGTAAATCACACATCATTTATTGTTAACTCATTTAAGAATGCTCAGGATAGCCAGCTATATATAATTCAACATAAGTAACAAACACATGATATTATACATCAAAACCCTTTGTTAAAATTATTTCATCTATAACAGCTGAAACGCCATCGTCCACAGAGAGCACACCAACAAAAACTGTTATTACAACTCCGAATCCTGTTGCACATAACGATGCCCAAGCGAATACAGACGATGAGACCGAAGGTTTCTCAGTTGAGTACCCTGTTGGCATACTGATGATAGTCTTCTTGGCAACAATTTTATATTTTCGGTTTATACAATATTTTCCTGATATGTTATACTCGTTTCATACGATAAAACTCTCGTTTAAAACGCCATGACTTAACAACCCCACCTTCAATGATGGGAGCGTTCTGTAGTGACCCAGTACGTGTGTAATTACTTTCGGATTATAGCTAAAGGTCATGTGAGACGCATACTTTTGTCAATAATTAAAAGCTTTTTAATTTTTGTACGATTTGATATAATAAAAAAAATTGGAAATTATACTTTCATTTTTTTTGAAACTCTGTTCAACTTTTATGTTTAAAATTTTGAATTGTGACACGTGTGACGTTTACAATATTTTACAACTAATTGTTTACTGATAACTTGAATCGGAAAACTGTATGATATTAAACTTCAAGATATTGTGGTCATATATATGTCTTCAGATAATACTATCATTATAATAAAAAAAACCCAAATAGAATGGTGATCCATAGGCTTTAATTTATGTATATGCCATGACTTCGTTCAATGGTTCATGTCAGCCTTGCATATCTCATTTTGTTCCAAAAATCAATGGAAATTGAAACTTGAAAGAATGAAACGCTCAAGCTAATAACTATCTGGATAAAGGTATGTTTTATTTTGTTCCACAAAATAAATAGTATAATGATTTAGTGCGCAGTAAACCTTTTCCAGCAAAAATGTTAAATAATAACCATTTGGCAGGACGCGTTAACATATTATATAAAGGCTGTATGCACATCACATGAAACCGGGATCCTAGTTTCCCAGCGGATCAGGGCCGCAAAGTAGTTGCTATAGTCAAGAGGAAGAGAGTAGTCATCCGTCAAAGCAGGTTTGTATTGACGAATGGAAAAGCAGTACCGTTTCGTTTCCTTCCGGCAGGGCGGAACAAAATCATGTTGAAGTTAAGTCACAGAACACGTGGTATCATCAGGTAATCATCCGGCCAGCCAAAAACAGGAGGCATTGAAGGGCCGAACTGTGCAAGATGTTGTCTGGTTTTCAATAATAACAAGAAATAGATTCCATAGCTGAAGGACCAGGGCACATTTAATTGTAACATTATATTACTTTTTCTTCAGTGGGAGTTGTGAATGCTTTATCAAAAGTGCTCAGCAACAAGTACTAGTGTATAACTCTATATAATTTATTCAATGGGCCAAAAAATTCCATTTTAAGGTAAAACTATACTAAAACATTTACTAATCTACTGTCCGAAGCATAAAAGTCATTGAAACTTGCCAAGGTTTATTAAGATAAGCCGAGACAACCCATATTTTACACGTCTTAGATAGTTCCTGTCATATGTGGTGGCAGCTATGTCATTCAGACAAATTACGAATAGATGAATAAACAAATGTGAACTGATTTTTACCTTACCTCGATGTTTGTAAATTAAATATGTTTTATGTTTGTTTTCGCTTGAAATATCAGCCTTTTGACTTAAACTTGATTTTCATCATAACAATAAACTGCAAATATTCAAAATGGAAAAATGTGTTCTTTTAGCTACGCAAGAACGACGTGGCAAAACGTGAACCATCCACAGACAGGGAGCGGTGCCGAAAACTCGTCGGACAATCCCGGCAGCATCCTAAGAACCAATTAAATACAACCGCTAAACAATGTTTGTTCAAACGTGTCATTTTGTAAGGAACTTCCGATATTTACGACATCAAATATGGTTAAATTTTATCCGTTTACTATTTTATTGAAACATATTTTATTGAAAGGCAAAAACGACTTTGGTGCGCCTTTGGGCCCAAGCCCTATCGGCTATAAGCACAACTACCATTAAATGAGAGTTTTAAACAGAGCGTATTAAAATGAATATATAATGAATAAGACATAAGGAAAAGCCCCAATAATCAACCTCCTTAAAATTTTAACATGTTTCAATCGGTGCGAATGTTAAACATACATGTACAGATAAAGCAAAATTAGAGAACATAATGTTTTGCTTTCTGTTCAGTAAAATATTTACACAAGCATTCATCCTGTTGATTGATATAATATGCACTACATTACTTAAACAAGCATTCATCTCTTTGACTGATAAAAATTGTACTACATTTTTTAGCAGCTTCACATTAACGATATGTAACGATTGTGTTAGGGCATATCAATCGTGTTCCACTTGCCCGTATGGGCACAGCCTTGGAGGCAGTGGCTCTCGGATCGAATCCTTTTGGCTAATGCTGGTAAAAATTGGCTAATACGGGCCCATGGCAAAGCATAGCCGGATAATTGCATATGGCAGAAAAACATGTAATGTAAATGTTAGCGTTAATTTATATAAGACAAAATATCTATAAAATATATAGTACGTATATGATAACGAATGATAAGATAGGATACAACTGTCACAAATTAACACAATTATACATTTTAAGCAATCTCACGTGAGAAAAATACTACAGTGTTGTAACCACTTCATGGTGGTAGAATTATATATTTGTATTCATTTATTTTCAATATATATATTCGTGTTGTTAATAGTGCTTATTGTGCCTCGGTCACGTTCACGTTGGTATGTTACTCAAAAGTGCTCTAGTTATCCCCACACTTTTTTAAAACAGGTGGGGATATTGTGGTTATCTCCGCCGTCCGTCCGTCTGTCTGTCTGTCCGTCCGTCCTGGCCAATATCTCCTCCTACACTATTAGCACTGGAACCTTGACACTTACACACATGGTAGCTATGAGCATATGTGCGACCCTGCACTATTTGGAATTTTGATCTGACCCCTGGGTCAAAAGTTATGGGGGTTGGGGTGGGGCCCGGTCAGAAATTATCACTCATTTTTTTTGGTTATTTTACATTTACTTCTTCATTTCTACACCGATTCACTTCAAATTGATACTGGACTTCTCTTATGACAATACGGTCAATCTCAACCATGCATGGCCCCATTCCCAACCCTGGGGCGCCCCGCCAACAAAGACCACACCCACCAAAAATTGCCATTTACTATGATTTCTTCATTTCTACACGGATTCACTTCAACTTGATACTGAACTTCTCTTATGACAATACGGTCAATTTCAACTATGCATGGCTCCATTACCAACCCTGGGGCGCCCTGCCCACATAGGTCACACCCACCCAAAATTGCATTTACTATAACTTCTTCATTTCTACACCAATTCACTTCTAATTGATACTGAACTTCTCTAATGACAATACGGTCAATCTCGACTATGCATGGCCCCATTACCAACCCTGGGCACACCTAGGTCAAACATTCGGTGAAGGGATACGCGTTGGCCTCTGCCGCGCCATTTCTAGTTGAATATTATATCCTACGTATACTTAAACAAATTAACTATAGATGACTAAACCAAAATGTTAATATACCGGTAAGCAGTAAAGATCACAATAATAAGAATATATTTTTTAACATAGTATGTCTTTTTATATTACAAAGAGATTTCATTCAAAGTAAAGCTACTAAATGTATTAAACAGTATAATTACGATTTGTAAGCAATACATACTTTTTGGTTTTTAATATGAAACTTTTCCCTTTTTGTGCTTTTTTCTAACTTGGCCTTTGCTTAATAATATGTGACCTATAGATCGAAGCTTGAAATTTGACTATTCCAAAAAATTATTTGGTATGTTTAATTTTTTATTCAGAAAACAATTCTTTCAATTTGTTTTATTGGTTGTAGGGAAAATTGTTGCATTTCTTTTGTTTGAAATCAAGTTTGACTTGCCGTTGTGTGTCATTTTGTATTTTTGTAAACAAAGTTGAGTATTTATTTTAGTTTTTCCATTCTTAACATATAAAGGGACCATTTTTTAAAGATATTAAAACTATTGAAAAAAATTGCCGTTTTTAATTCACTGTTTACTTAAAGCCGTGTATCATTTTACTGGTTGCTGTGAATCATTTTTAAGTGTGTGTTTTTTATTCATTTAGAGTGTCACATATGTTTCATGTTTAATTTAAATCCATTTTAAACGTTTTTTGCTTTATGTGAATGTTCTTAATACTTAAGTATGTGTTATCTCTTATTGTTTTCCATTAATTAAGAAAATCAAAATACTTAAATGCAAGTGCATGAATTACGGTTACCAGCGACTTGGTTCCACATACATCCTTCATTTATGTACTAACACTTATGGTCGAAATTGTCGAATTCTTACAGTATTGTTTTATTCCTTCGCTTTATAAAATACATATATTATATTTAACATTCCTCTTATCACAAATAAGCTTACGTTCTTTTGTTTTTGTTGTCGGTGAAGGTTGTTTTCGTAAAGTCTAAAAATTATGAGCAATCATTGCATATTTAACATATTGTTTTATTTAATTACTGTTAAATGTTTATTGACAACACAACTAAAATCGTTACATTATTTTTAAAAAATAAACTGTTTTCATAAAAAAGTGTTAACATATATGAATTATTTATTAGAACCAATTATTAATGAAATATTTTGTGTTGTCGTTGGTAACATTTAAAGACCGAGAAGGATGCATGAGCATAACTTATTTTGATCTAAAAATCCACTCTCATCAAAACGCAAGGCCGATGGGGTTGGATATTTAGTATGTAACACCTTATTCTGGACTTCGAGAAATCGTGTTACTCTTAATTTAGTATTTGCTATAGTTAGCATAACTGAGCATGGACTAAAAACATTGAAGGTTTATCAAATGTGTTTTCTGACAAAGACCCCTTTAGTGTGCTATATACTTGTTTAATTTTGGTGTTAATATTTTGCAGTGTTGTTTGGTTATAACTATGTAAAAAATGTACCATGCTGTTCTTATTAAACAAATCTTAAAATATCGCCTGTAACCTATTAAATGAGTGAAGCAGTAAAATGTAGTTGAATACATATTCGATGTAAACAAACCCGGGGAAAAGACTGTTACGATAATATTTAATTTCCATAACTTTCAGATCTGAGACACAAAATTGTATTCATAAGTAAAATACTTACAGAATGGCGTGTATTTTATTGTGCAACTATCTCATGTGATGTGCGCCACATCCAAATCATTGATTCATCTTTAAATTGAAGTTCAATATCACTTTTTTAATTCAACACTATACGTACGTCTTGTCCAATGATTTGCAATGTTTCAAAAAATGGTAAAACATTTGCAAATGTCATTATATATTGCGTTTGACCTGCAACTATGTTAGATTCCATTACAGTTATCGCCTTGACATTACGTTGCTTATTGCACATAAATCTACGTAGATATGTGTTGCACACTAATTTGTAGATGGACCATGATCGTCTAAAGTTTAATATATAACATTTTATAATTCTCATTACCCCATCACGGCCTATGTTGTACATAAAGTATTGCTAGAAATGGTTTAATGCTCATGCATGTTTTTTTTTGTGCATATTTATAGACGCTTAATTTATATCTGAAAGTAGTTGAGATACTGGTTTTTGCGCTTAATGATATGAGGCACAAACATATCGAGGTTACAATATACTAAATAATCGAGTCATGAAGGGCTGTACTCTCTAAAAAAAACATCATATTTTCCTCGAAGGCATGTTTTACACTTTAGACTGTTGTTNGGTAAAACATTTGCAAATGTCATTATATATTGCGTTTGACCTGCAACTATGTTAGATTCCATTACAGTTATCGCTATGACATTTCGTTGCTTATTGCACATAAATCTACGTAGATATGTGTTGTACACTAATTTGTAGATGGACCATGATCGTCTAAAGTTTAATATATAACATTATATAATTTTCATTACCCCATCACGGCCTATGTTGTACATAAAGTATTGCTAGAAATGGTTTAATGCTCCTGCATGTTATTTTTCTGCATATTTATAGACGCTTAATTTATATCTGAAAGTAGTTGAAATACTGATTTTTGCGATAATTGATATGAGGCACAAACACATCGAAATCAATGGTGATATCTACTGTGGTTCACATTGTGTACATGTGCGAATCTTCGTGGACCTAAATCGCATCACATTTACAAGTTGTTTGTATCTAAGGATTAGCTTAGTTCACAATAAAAACAATCTCACTATTTACTATATGCGCATTTATTCAACGCCTGTTTTGAAGTATAAATGAAATAATCGTTGTCGGATTCACACTGTTTTACTACTTCACAATTCAATATTCATTACTTTAAAAAAAATACAGAATCACTGGAGAAAATAATGTTTTGAAGGTCACTTTGAACCTTGAATATATACAATTTTACATACATTGTATTTCTTAACTTCTTAAGATGATATTGAAGCATGAATCGGCTTAATAAGTCAACGAATTTTAAAAGATACAGAATGTGAAGAGTCAATGCCTCTTTCAAGTGAACTGTATCGTTTTTCGCCATGTAAAAAAATGCATTGTATTATGTCTAATTTGTATGCAATTGAATTGCATGGATTATAAACTATTTATGCATTGAAAAATGGGGTTTACCAAATGCATGCATGTCATGTTTCGTGAAATACATCAGCATTTATCGCGGATACAGAACCTATATAAATTATCTTACACAATCGTGACAATATTTGTATTTCTTTTATATAGGTAGATAATAAATGATTTCTTCAGAGTTGATTTTTCTAGTGAATAATATTTGAAATGGTTCAGCGTTTGTTAATTTCAATCAACACATTTCAAGAGTATTATATTGATGAGAATACATAATAGTACATATCATGTTTTCACCATGCATGCATAACCTACACGCAATGGTTACGTGAAAGAGGCCGTGATGACTAACACATTGTATATGTTGTACGTATATATTGACATGTGTTCTATATATGTATTATAGTCAAATACATGTAAAATAATACACACTTCTTAAATTTGCATACAATATTGTTAACAGCAGTATGTAAATGTGTATTTGCATTTCAAGGGGTTAATCAAAGGCTGATAAGTAATACTATTTTCCTTATTAAGATTATATATTGTATAATGATTATTTTCAAACTATTAATTAAATTATTGCTTCACATACAGGTCGCGATTTTATAAACGCTCATTAAAACATATAGTTTTGCAATAATTAAAAGTTGTCTCATGGACTACTTCCGTAGTCACGAAAAATATAGCTAGTAACAGTAAATGGAAAATGAATCAGAAATGTATATAACGTACCGGTACACGTATGTCAATGATTGATAATGGTTCTGTAGTGTTGTCAACATTTGTTTTTGTTGCTTGAAAAAGAAATGTATGAATAATGAAGAATATGCATTGTTTTAATATGTATCAGTATATGGAGAAATACCATCGACATGTCAGTGTTATAGTGGAAAGCATTTATATCGACATAGCTCGTCTAAAGTTGTAAAAGTAAAAGAAGAATACATTCACATTTCAACATACATTATTTTCATGTTTCAACCTGCCCATAGAAAAATCATTCATAAAAACGCGTAACTCAAGATTTGATTCGCAATTTGAGGCCAATGGTTTATTAATTCGGACTTATGTGAGGACATAATTTACGATATATACACAGCAATTACCTTTCTGACGACCTGTAAACACACACATGTAATAACACATATGTGTCGATAGACAGCCAGCAATAGAGGCTTCACCTCTCAATCCGCCTACATTGCGTAACAGGCCGCGAAACAGGGATGCTGCTTGATAAATTAAAATGGCAAAAATCGACATGTTTAAAGAGAATATATACGTTTCTATTCCTAAAAAATCTTTACTGTCTTACTAATAATATGTTCTACCTGTTGTAATTATGAAAAGCCATCTGATGCAATCTGAATGGGCAGGATTTGGGAAATTTATAAATTATAGCCTTTTATTACGCGTGTCACGAAGTAGTTGCAAATATGCAATAAGTATCGCATGAACGCAGAAGAATTCGAGTCCATTCCAAAATGCGTCATTTTGAGAGCTACTACCATAGTGGAAGAAGTGAGAGAGACCGGATATCTGCTTATGCACTATTCTTTTCAGATGTAAAGTACGTTCAGAAGTTATCCCTGTCGTTTCCACCACTAATGAAAAGATGCGGAATATAATTTCTAAACTGAATAATAGACCGTAGCAGATTATGACACCTGTTATTGTCAAATCTTGACTAAATCGCAGCCTTAAGCAAAACATCATATACATGTGTACCAACACTTAGATAGACCAAAATACACGTATATTAGCACACAATCTTCTTATAAAGAAAGAATACATTCAGTTACGCGTGACTTTTCTCAACAACAACAACACATTTATATTTCCGACTATTTATATAACTATATCCGCCTCCCGACTGGATAAATAACCTTAAAGACTGACACAATTAAAACAATAAAAGACAAAGGACCTATTAAGACCGAGAACTATAATAAATACGTGTCAAAAGGTTGAGATATGTCTTAAACTAATCAATATACAAAAACCGCCAAACTAGATTTTGCTATGATAAATGGTCAAACAATTATCTAAGAGACTAGACCAAAAATGATGAAATTTGGTCAGTGTATATTTTTGAAATATAATCACGTACGCTTTATATAATCAATATCGCACTACTGATAAGCTGTTCGAAGACGATATGTAAAAAAATAATATATATATGATAGTTTCCCAGAATTTAGTGTTATGAAAAAAAAGTCAATATTTGAAATGTTTTAGTAAAAATCTCCTCACAGCACAAAACCGCATATAGCGAGTAAGTATTTGGTTGTTATTCATTCGATATATTTAAAATTGGTTTTGCATTCGATCTTCAGTAATCGGTAATAACGTAATTGGTCCATTTACATTTCAATGGTTATTTTGCACTATCTGCCTCTGACTGATGTAACCTATTAACCTATCCTATGACGCGCTGTACATCGACCGCTTTAAATATAATCATGACCCCCTGGTCCAGTACCGGAAATGCCCTCACGTAACCATCGAGAAAACGGAGGAAAAACTTATAAACGTTATCCTTGTGACGTGAACAAGATTACATTTTTAGTTTCCAGAAATAAATATTGCCGCGTTAAAAGGGAGACAAAACGTATACATTTCCAGACAGAAAAGCATAAATAAGCTAAGCTGAGCAAAAATAATCCAAAAAAGTTTTGGCGATATATAAATAAATATAAAAAGAAAATGTTCCAAACAGTAATGATATCAACATGGATCAATTTTGAAATCATTTTAAACAATCGTCAAATACTGCACATAGTAGTACATTAACTGCTAATGACACATTGAATTTGTTGCCTTCTATTGAACCGCTCGATTGTGCATTTACTGAAGAAGAAGTAAGAAAAACCATATCTAGCATGAAGCGTAATAAAAGCTGTGACTTGTTCAACAATATAGCCAATTTCTTTATTGATTCTAATGAATTTTTCTCACCATATCTTTCTAAAAAAATATTACATTTTCGATCGTGGTATTTATGAAGATTCTTGGTGTTAAGGTGCAATAATGCATTTTTTTTTAAATGTAAAAGAAAGAACCTTCCAATTATAGAATCACACTTGTTAATATAACTTCTAAAATATTTTTGTTATGTCTACCAAACAGAATCAATTGCTGGTGTGAGGGAGAAAAAGTATTTAATCCTTTTCAATTCGGTTTTAGAGACAAACGAAGTACAACCGATTGTATTTGTATCTTACATAACATTAAACAACATGTTCTTTTGCAGAAACATAAGTTATATTGTGCTTTTATTAATTATGAAAAGGCTTTTGATACAGTAATCCACGAAGCACTGTGGATAAATTTAATTGAGTCAGGACTCAATTGCAAAATAATAACAATGGTAAAACGTATATATTCAAATGTTTAGTGATGTGTTAAAAACACCCAGGGTATGCCATATTCCGACTTCTTCGATGTCTCTCTTGGTGTTGAACAAGGAGAACCCCTGTCGCCGTTACTTTTTTATTGTTTATAAATGATATTAAAGATTGTATTAATTTGCATCTGCTATCTGTTCTTATGCTGTTACTTACTGATGATATTGTTTAATTTACTACTAACCCAGGAAGCCTTCAGAACCAACCTAATAAGGTATATCTTTACTCTTCTAAATGGGGTCTTAAAATTATTATAATTAAAACGAAAATATACATATTTGAAAAACGAAAAAAAAGCAGGTGCAAAACATGGTCAATAAGTAACGATAACCTTGAAATTGTCGACAGTTTTGTATATCTGGGTATAAAATTCCTTTACACGGGAAAATATGTCAAATATTGTAAAAATATTAAATGAACACGCACTTAAAGCATATCATCATCTTGTATCTATTTTGGCCGTGTCAAATTAGATGTCAACACCAAACTAGCTCTATTCGATGCATTTGTAACACCAACTATTCTGTATGGTTCTGAAGTCTGGGGTATTTATGGGAACTCTGATATTGATAAATTACATTACACATTACACATTTTGCAAAAATATTCGTTGTGTAAAACAATCCACTTCTTACTATGCTGTTCTTAGTGAATTGGGTAGATTCCCTCTAGTAGTTATGCAAACTGAGAGCATTGCGTTATTAAATGAAAGTTGCAAATAACCGAAACTCATTATTGTACCAAGTTTTTATTGAACAGATAAATGTTTTTACCAATTTCAATTGTACGAAAAATAACATATGGTGTCATGCTTTGAAGTCAACTTTAGAGAACCTTGGCTTGGCTTATATACTTTATATATCTGATTACTTGCGCCATTGCTTACATGGTAAACTATAAATTAAAAGACGGATTTGTTCAAAAATGGAGCGATACTTTAGCTTCCCAGTCCAAAATGGAATTGAATTTAAATTAAAAAAAAAAGCTTCGAATATAAAAATACATTGATTGCATATCAAATGAAAAGTTAAGAATCCAAATGAGGCAATTTCGACTAAGTTCCCATTGTCTTGAAATTAAAGTTGGCAGATATAGTAGGTTGTCCCGAGACGAACGCAAATGTAAACTCTGTAAACAAAATGTTTGTGAATCCGAATATCACTTTTTATTATGTTGTCCATTATATAACGATTTGCGTATAAAATATAATATCAGGACATCATGGCCTACCATAAGTAAATACATAATAATGTTGTCTTGCACACATGTTCTTAAGTTAAAAAGCATTGCTCAATTTTTGGTTGAAGCGTTCAAACTTAGATGTGATAATTTAACTTGTTTAGCTGTTGTTTAATTGCATGTTAACATACATAACTGTATTTAATAGTCCTACACATTATTTTTGTTGATTGTCATGTTTACTCATGTTTAAATTGTGTTGTTGTATGATTCCCTGTCTTGGCCATATTTCTTTTGTATATATGTACTTGGCCAAAGACAGACTGCCGGATTGCCAATAAACTTTGAAACTTGAATTTATGAAACAGTCATGTTTTAATTATTTGTGAAAATTATTAACCTTAGCAGCGATTATTTTACATGTACTTGTCTGATAAACACGACTTAAGTGGAAATTGAGTTGTCATTAAGACACTTATTTCATATTATCTTAGCATCATCTAACTTTCTTTAGAGAAAATTGTATAAATTCTTGTGTATATACAATATAGTTGTTACTCAATATATGGATATGTACTGATTTTGATAACTGTGTTTTTATTTTAGGATTTTCTGAATCAGATTATTATTTTTTAAATGTAGTGTTTAAGATCATATACAAATCATTAATTGTATGCTATTTTAACGAATATTAAAATATAATTCAATTCATATTGCTTACAAAACATCTTATTGATACAAATTCAGACTGCAAATGAACATAATTGTGTTTTATCGGCATAGCGACTGAGTAAGATTCGAAACGATATTGATATATCCATTTCAACTTACACTCGGTATTAAGTTATTTATGACGCAGTGTACACATAATGAAGGCTAACTGATAAATTGCTTGTTTAATAATGTCAGGAACGAATGTTTAAATGTTAAAATTTCGTGTTATCAAAATACACTGCAAATATAATAAAATGATTGTATACACAGATATACATTGAGTCTGTTGTTCTAATAAAACTTTCTATTGTTCATAAAAATACTTTAGGTATGACCGTCCTTGTACCACTTTGGTTTTTGTATAGTTTTTTTGTTAAAAAATGTTCGAACAACTCATTTAAAGACTCATTCAAAGATTTAACTTTGTTTCACTGTTTCAATGCCTTGCTTTTAAGATTTGCTTGTAAACACAATGTCAAACTGTTTTCCTGATTTGATTAATTAATATGTCCATAAATTAGGTCGCTTTCGTCGTTTTGATCCTTAAAAGTCATTTTCGTCGAATTGAATGTTTCAAATGTCCTTTAGACTCAATCTTGAATAATGTGTTTCAATATGTTGTGTAGCAAGAAAAAAAAAAATGTATCAACTATTTGAATAAGCTTCTTGTCAAGTCATAACCATAATGTTCCCTCATTCATTCTAAATATTTATAATTTAGTCTTGCAATGATTAACAGTATTATTGTTTGAAACGAAATCAAATAAATGCAAATTCGATTCCGTGCACGTGCATATGGACGAACGTGTCCACAGCCGTGTTAATGAATTGGTAAATATCTGTGGTTGTCATACATTCGCGCAATATCAGGAGCGCGAAACACGAACATACGTAGACCTCTGCAAACACCAGGGCTTCCACAGTAACATTTATGCAATTGACTATGTGTCTTATGTGGTACAAAAATATATTATATATTGGTTATATTAGAGATTCAAATTGCTAGATAAAAATGATCTCCAGTTTAAGTCCTACATTATATGACTTGTTTGATGTAAATAGATCCAGAGAATCATCAACTAATGCTTTTGTGCAGTACAGGTGCATTACTGAATGACCGAATACAAATACTCTCTGTTTAAACAATTATTATATTTATTTTTAAATTGTTAAAACAATATGCCTTTACATAAAATGTGGTCGTTGTTTTAATAAATTTTCATCGGACACAATATCAATGGCAAATTATGTTAATGGACATTTTGTTGTGTTCCGATATGAATAGCTTAAGGCTATTGACTATATATTTTTTACTGGGTTATATCTCTTACCTATTGTAGTTTTCTTATCAAATGTGGTGGCACTCAGTAAACTTGTTTAGATAATAAACCGCAATCATGGCGCCAAACACATCGATTAGTAAACAGTTGCATCAGTTAAAAGTGTAACCTTAACATATTGAAAGAGGCGAGACGGTTAGAAAAACTCGCCTATCTGGCCTATTGTACTTTTTACATCAAAGGAAACGCGGTAAGAGCATAGGGACACGATGGCGGTGAGGTTTCGATATTATCTTGGATAGTTCATGGTTGAACTGATTTGAAAAGGTCTAGTACCTAGTTAACAACTATTTTAAGTTCATTTGATATCTGTTTTTTTGTTTGAAACATGGACAAATGTATCTTGTAACATTACAGTTGACGGCTATCTTTCTTTTGATTTCTTTACAAAATTTCAACATATAAATGCCCGAAGATGCAGCGGTGGTATTGATATTTATATAACATACCATTTAACAATGAATTAAGTTGTTTAAAGTTATTCTTTGTAAACTTTACTTGTTTTTTGAAACCTTAAAATATTGCGTGAGGTAACACATTCACGTAGTAAACTAACGTGATCATACAATATACGTCATGCAACAAGTTACTTTCATAAGTATGCGGAAGGTATGATCAATTGTTCAAATTAAGCCGTAATAATTGCTGAATGTATCATTTGTTCGCTTTCAATTTGACCTAATATCAATTATATATTGTTGCTAACATTGCAAGTTATATGTTAATAGTGATGATTGATATTGAGAACAATAATTTGCACCAACTACTAGATTGATTATACGTTTGATAATATAATCAACACAGTACTAAAACTATAGGTCGTCTATATTAATGAAAACCTTGAAGAACGCAGATTAAAATATGCTCATCTGCACGATTTAACAGTTGTATTTAACATGTTGTTCCACTTACGCTTATTATTTCTGGTCATTATGCCATTATTTTGGGGATTGCAGTAATGCTCATCTGATAAATCTCACAGCCAGTAGTACTTCTAAATGCGAATAATAAAATGCATTCCATTTGTAATGAATTTAAATTATAAAAATATTCAGTTGGTTATAAAATATCCTTTGGTTACTTTTGGCTTCAATTAAACCACATTATACTTTTTACTGAAATCGGTGTTTGTGAAGAATGGAAAACAAGATTGGGAAATCTTCTTAAGCTTATATTTTGTGGTGTTGAAATGATGTTCTACTCATTGCATATAGTCCATTGCTATTTTCTACGTTGTTTGTTTTGCATGTTTAAGAAAAGCTCTTAAAAAGGCGAGTTTCACGTGCCCAA
>VMBQ01003445.1:11874-34985 GCA_007657795.1 Dreissena rostriformis
AGTTAATGGAAAATTTCAAAGGGCCATAACTCTGTGAAAAATCATCCGACCAGAACCCACTGATAATATGCACATCTCCTCTTTGTAGTGAAGCTTCCCATAAAGTTTCATTGAATTCCCGTAATAAGTTGCTGAGAAATAGCTCAGACAAGAATTGCACAATATGTACAATGAAAAATTTCAAAGGGCCATAACTCTGTGAAAAATCATCCGACCAGAACTGGCTGATAAGCTTCCCATAAAGTTTCATTGAATTCCGGTCATTAGTTGCCGAGAAATAGCCCGGACAAGAATTGCACTATATGTACAGTTAATGGAAAATTTCAAAGGGCCATAACTCTGTGAAAAATCATCCGACCAGAACCCGCTGATAATATGCACATCTCCTCTTGGCAGTGAAGCTTCCCATAAAGTTTCATTGAATTCCGGTCATTAGTTGCTGAGAAATAGCCCGGACAAAAATCCTGACGGACACACACACACACGGACAGACGAAGCGGTGACTATATGCTCCCCCCAAAAAATTTTGGGGGAGCATAAAAACCTTGCCAACACATGGAAGCCATGTTTTTGAACAAACCAAAATTATTTTCAAACTCAGCTCAGATATATAGATTTTATTATGTTCTGAGCAAGTTTTATTGTGAGTGGGTAAATAAATATAACTTCTTGAGTGTTCAAATGGTTTTACTATTGCCAAATTAGGAAAACTGCCCCGCTGCTATATTCTTCAATAGAAAGTTATCATATCTCACTTGTTGGGAAAAAAAAATCATAAGAACAATTGTTGAGAGCAAGTTTCACGAAGATTGCATGTAAACAAACGTGACTTTGTTTATGATGCCACACAAACCATTTTTGAAATCATCTGATACATCATTGGAACAATTGTTCTCACCATGTTTCATAAGATTGGGCAATAAATGTGACCTCTCATGTTCAAAATCTTTTTCTTTAATTTGACTTAGTGACCTAGTTTTGACCCCACATGACCCAATTTCCAACTCTGGCGATATAAGATTGCGACAAATATTCTAACCAAGTTTTATTAATATTGGGCTATATGGGACAACACTTTCCCCCCTAAACTGGATTTTTGCAAGGAAGAGACTTCCTTTACACGAATAATACCATAAAACCGGAAAGTTTCGTCCCTGATTTGTGGACTGCATTAAGCCCAGTTTTCCCTGAACGCGGCTCATACAATCACAAACACATGCATTTAACAAAACAATGCCGTACCAGAATATGGTACTGCTGCTGCTGCGGCGGGGTTGGCTGCTGTTTCTTGTCATACCCAGGCGAAGAGAAGCTATGAGACTGTGACCATTTGTCCGACTCCGAATGTTCCCGCGTCTTTCTGCCTCGAGTCTCTCGAGCTCGGACCTTCGAGTCCTTAATTATCTGCATGTACTCGTTGTATTCATTCTGATGGAGCTGCGTAAACTGCTGCGTCTGTTTCTGTTTGATGTTCTCCCTCTGCTGAGGGGTGTATCCCGATGCAGTGTCCCGTTCATTTCCGGATGTTTGGTACGAGTTTCCGGTCCGCGCCTCGCTGCGCTGGTGCCTGGGGGCGGGAGGCTTAGAGGTGATGGATCCTGACGAGTTTGATGAATGTAGACTGTAAGATGCCTGCTGTGAATTCTGCTGCATGGACACCCACTTTCTTAGCGGTCTGAAATATGTTACTTGTAAAGTTTTTTTGGTGAAATTCTTGTTTTACAATGAAAGAAACCCAAAATCACAGTAAAATAATATATACTATATCATCAGGGTAAGGAAAGATCTAACTCATTATTATACCCATAACGCCACTCATTTGATACGTTAGAACTTACTGGTATTTGGCCACAATCAAAACAAACTTTCTGAAATGACATGTCCATAACTGGTTTTTAATTTAGTGTATGGAAAGAATAACTGTATAGATAAAAATAGGAAAATAATAAATGTTTAAACATTGTATTCCTTTTTTACGTCTTTACTTACTTCACAAAAGGGATGACCATGAAGAAAGTGTTTGGACTGAGTCCCAGCTGTGTCTTGGAGATCTGGTCCCNACTGCATACTTTTGTTTAAATGTGTTAAGACTCTGACTTACTACGACATACATGTTTTTACATGTAAATGTCATTAAATTGTAAATGATGAATGGTCCATATTTGACCATTTTGTTAACAAAATTTAAAAGAATTTGCACAGCAAATTTGATTTGAAATTTTGAAAGGATTACAATATAAGTTATTCCTTAAGGAGCTTAAATGAATGTACCTTATGAATCACTCAAAAAAAAAAATTCAACATTTATATACTGCATAAACTGTATACATGTATCTTCTTATATCTATTTCAAAAAAATCATAATTCTTAAAATTTTATTGATAAAAAATAATGTGTGACATACTAAAGGTCTATACCACAATTATCAAATGAATATTCTGACAGTCAATACCTTGATCTCTTTTCTGGTCTTTGGTTGAAACTTGGTGTCGAGAGGGACATTCTGTATGATGAACAGTCGCGTCTGCTGATCGTTCATCTTATTCTCCAGAAAGCACTCCTTGTCCATCATGGCCGCCACATCGAACCCAGTCTCTTCAAACACCTGCAAGGCCCGTACATGCTCAACAGAAGCGATATGGATACAATCTTAAATACCCCCATCTGGGCCTAATATTTAAAAACAAAAATAACCTTTAAATGATGGCATTGTTCATGCCTTGATCAGAACATTAAATATTGCATACAACAATGTGCATAACCTAACCAAACATGTCTATCAACTATTTGTTTAACTATTGGAAGAAGCAATTGGAAGTGGTGGAAGTTATTGTATACTTTTCTTTTTAATTCTCATGTTATTCAAAGTTAAGACATCGGGCAAGCAGGCCCAGGGGATCATATGAGTTGCGTGATGAGAAAACTAAACTGGATTTTTGCTAAGCAGAGACAACATTTAAACGAAAAATTCCATAAAAGCGGAAATTGTCGTCCCTGATTAGCCTGTGCGGACTGCACAGGCTAATCTGGGATGACACTTTACGCACAAGCATTTTGCCCAGTTTTCTCAGAACACGACTCAAATTGGCCAGGCGTTGAAACATAGGCCCTCGAGCTATAGCTCTTGTGCAAATATTGCTATGCCTGGAAAATATGACCTCTCAGCCCTTCTCCCCATGGTAAATAATCTCTCGATACATGTCAATGAACTGTAATGCTATAATGGTATATAATTAAACACTTTTCAGTTTGAACAATTGCAACTACATAACACCCACAATAAAACGAATGATTCCATAATTGTTTAATACGCTTGTTTCTGTTATTTTATTTTATCATATGCTTTCCGGTGGTTTATAGAGAAATATCAGTGAAATAAAACTGGTATTTCACTGGTAGAAGCAGTGAAAAATAACAGTGAAAAATATCAATATTTTTGACTGTTTTACTGTGGAATGACGACATTTTGACGAAATGAGGTCTATTTTTGGACGAAATGACGTCATTATTACAGCGAAATTCTCCAGTTAAACTCTTAACAATGAAAATACACATTGAAAGAAAGCATAAAATAAAAAGAAAATTTGTTGGATTCGTTGGAATATCGATTTTAATTCACTCGTGATCATAGAAACAATATATTTTCACTCGTGGCGAACATATTATTTTCTATGATCACTTGTGAAATAAAATTGATATTCCACCAAATCCAACAAATATCCTCTATTTATTTCATGCCTACAACATGGGATCTACTCAGACAAGTGTGAACTGATTTCAAGCACTACTGTGGACGTACCTCTCTGATGGCCCACTCCCACAGAGATTCACTCTAAATGCATGTGCGTAAAGTGTTGTCCCAAATTAGCCTGTGCAGTCTGCACAGGCTAATCATGGACGACAAATTCTGCCTAAACGGGTTTTTAGCTATGAAGAGACTTCGTTTAAACAAAAAAAACATAAAAGCAGAAAGTGTTGTCCCTGAGTAGCCTGTGCAGACTGCACAGGCTAATCTGGGATGACACTTTACGCACAATCACTTGGTTTCAAGCACTACTTTGGACGTACCTCTCTGATGGCACACTCCCATGGAGATTCACTCTCGTTGACCTTGCCCTTCGGAAATCCCCAGCTGGCCTTTGCCCAGAACCCTTGCACTAGCAAACACTGGAATGAGTAAATGTGTACAACATACTTAACCTGACCACATGTACAGTATATGAAGATGTATATGTACACTGTCTTGAGTTACAATTACAAAAGAGTGCAAAATTGTACCATTATACAATCCATGCTAAAAAAAATAAATATGGTAATTCTAACCATGCAAACTTGTTAACATGTGAACCAGTACATACATATTTCATGTCAGGATCCAGCATTATGGCCCCGTACGTTGGTACACTCATCTTGTAGGATTTCCAGTTGCCTAGGATCTTGTCCACCTCTTGTACATGGCTGCTCAGTGTGGGACAGTGGTGAAATACTGACAGCGGGTTAAGAACACTTTTGTTTCATTTTTTCTCTACAATTTCACCAGTATTGCATTCATTTTATGGTGGTCAGTGAAGCAACTCACAATCTTCCTGGGTAACCTTGTTAAGCTCAATAAACCAGTTGTAAGTGCTCATACTAACAAAGCCAAGAATCAAACCAAATAATGCTTCTCGATACATGTGGACTGGTATATAAAAAAACATGTACATGTGTACTAAACCGATTATTGGTATGCATAGAGATATATATATTGTACATGTTATTAGTGTTACATTTTATAAAATATTTTAAGCCTTAATGTTGCCAATTTAACCCTTTGAGCGCTGGAACCGGATTTTGAAGGCCTTTGCAAACAGTTTGGATCCAGATGAGACGCCACAGAACGTGGCGTCTCATCAGGATCCAAACTGTTTGCTATTCTGATAGTATTCTTTGAAAAAAAACAAAGAAATTGCTAATTTTAGAAATTCAGCAGACGACATTTTAGCAGACGACAAATTTCCCAGCATGCAAAGGGTTAAAACAGTATTGAAACAAGCATATGAAGCAGAATAACAAATAATAGCAAACAAGTGCTATGTTTAAAGTTTAAAGTTAGGAGAAGTCTTCTAATACAATAAATCTTAACTAGAGCTTTGTCACATATGTGACGTAAACCCCCACATGCTGCATTGACACAGAATATTTTGCATGCTGTCTTCTCAAAACAAGAGAAGCTAATTTATGGCGATTTTAAGAATTATTATGACATTATCATTTATGGCCATTTTGACCTTTGAACTCTTGAATTCTTTCGCATGACACGCCGTCCAATGACTGTGAACAAAAGTAATGTACAGAGTCATTTTAAAATCTCACAATGAATTAAAATCTGACAATGAACGACATAGGTATGGCCCGGACAAGCTGATTTATGGCCATTTTTTACCTTTGAATTCAAAGTGTGACCTTGACCTTGGAGATATCGACGTGATTCTTTCGCGCGACACACCGTCCAATTATGGTGAACAAATGTGCCAAATGATTTTAAAATCGCAAAATGAACGACATAGTAATGGCCCCGACAAGCTCATTTATGGCCATTTTTTACCTTTGAACTCAAAGTGTGACCTTGACCTTGGAGATATCGACTTAATTCTTTCGTCCGACACACCATCCAATGATGGTGAACAAATGTGCCATATGATTTTAAAATCTCACAATGAACCACACAGTTATGGCCCGGACAAGCCCATTTATGGCCATTTTTGACCTTTGAACTAAAAGTGTGACCTTGACCTTAAAGATATTGATGTACTTTTGCGCGACACACCGTCCAAAAATGGTGAACAAATGTGCCAAATGATTTGAAAATCTCACAATGAACGACATAGTTATGGCCCGGACAAGCTCATTTATGGCCATTTTCGACCTTTGAACTCAAAGTGTGACCTTGACCTTGGAGATATCAAGGTACTTCTTTCGTGTGACACACCGTCCAATGATGGTGAACAAATGTGCCAAATGATTTGAAAATCTCACAATGAACGACATAGTTATGGCCTGGACAAGATCATTTATGGCCATTTTTGACCTTTGAACTCAAAGTGTGACCTTGACCTTGGAGATATTGACATAAATTTTTGGCGTGACACACCGTCCAATGATGGTGAACAAATGTGCCAAATGATCTCACAATGAAAGACATAGTTATGGCCCCGACAAGCATTTGACCTTTGAACTTAAAGTGTGACCTTGACCTTGGGGATATCGATGTAATTCGCGCGACACACCATCCCATGATGGTGAACAAATGTACCAAATGATTCTAAAATCTAACGATAAATGACATAGTTATGGTCTGAACAAACTTTCAGTTAAAAACAGTGACCCCGTGACCTAGTTTTTTACCCGGCATGACCCATATTCAAACTTACCCTATACATCATCTAGATACAACTTCTGACCAAGTTTGGTGAAGATCGATGAAATTTCGGGACAGACAGACAGACCGACCGACCTACAAAGTGACTCCTATATTGCCCCCATTACCAATGGTAATGGGGGTATAATAAAAAAATTCATGGCACAGTGGAAATGTAATATTAATAGTCACTGGTAACCTTTATATGCAAAACGCAAAAAAAACAATTATACCAAAGACCTTTATTATCTTTGTGATTTTTTTATTTTTTTTTATAGAAATGATGTTCCATGAAAACCATAGACTAGTTGTCACCCATCATAAGATAAAAACATGAAATCAACAAATGTTTCCTCTGGATAACAAGGAAAGATCAACGATCAACAGACATATGCTTAATCCAAGGATGTAACCATGGTTTAAACATACTACTTTCATTTCACATTAATTTATTTGCGAAAATGTATTAAATTTTACAAGTGAAGATGGCAAGTAAGCATGGCCGCAGCATACAGCTTGAAAATTGCTCTAGATATTTTACTATAACACAATCATAAATAATTATTTTGATAATTGAATAATATAGATGGTACAAACATGTCAATTGTATGTATTTTAATAACTTAAGTTAAATACTAAACATGATTCTGCATTTGCCTCCATCAGAATTAGTTGATACTTTTAAACAACTATTTTGATAGGATACTTTGAGCTGAAAAATCTTTGATACCACATGTTTTCAGCTCTTGATTTTCTGCACAGTAAAAGTCCAAATAAAACCAATGAGCCAGTTCAATTTGAAAAAACACCCTAATCAAATTTTCCCTCTCTTCTTCTGGAATGTTTATAATGAAGCGACTGAAAAAAAGAAAGCTACAAGTTATTTATATGATACATCAGGTACAAATTATTAATATAACACAAACAAAGTACTGGAATATTAAACCTATTTCAGCAAAATAAGCATATTTCAAACCATATTCTATGCGTCTTTTTGTTGTATTTGAAAAGAATAGAACAGAATAACATTTGTTTCCAATCAAAGAGTAATTGAAATTTCAAATGACAAGCAAATGATTATTTAATAAGTGTTAATGAGATCATTATATATAAAACACTTATGTGGATCTTAAAATGAAGAAAGCTGAATTGGCACAGGACAAACCAATTAAATAAATGAAACAGTATAACAAAACTAAGGCAAAACTAACTCCAACACTACTTATGTATTAAATAAATATAAAACATATATACCAATAAAACATGGAGTTAGGTTTTCATCAAAATATCATTTTAGCTCAAGTTATTTAACTCAAACTTAAATTAGAATATTAAGGTTAATTTATGTCTGGTCCCTCGATGGAGTCAGTATCCCACTAAGTGTATTGGTCCACCATAAAAGTGTGTGTATTTCGAAGTTTATAGGGTCCTTCCGCTTCTGAGGCTGCATTATGTGAGGACCTGGAGTGTGTCCCAGCTCTCCTACCTTAATTATTAACAAGCATGTATTTGACTCATGAAAATTGGGACAAATGTTAAATTATAGCTGCAATTTCCAACTATTTTTGCTTTTTACTAAAATATGTTTCTAATTTTGGTGTGGTCTTGTGCTGTGGGGGTGGGGAGAGCCGGTGTACCCGGAGGAAACCACACTTGTCAGTTATGGTTACCACCAACCAAACTCACATGCTTCCAGGAAAGGGGATTGAACCCGGGTCGACTAGGTAAGATGTGAGTGAATCAACCCTTGCGCTAACCGGACAGCTAGTTCCACCATAAAATAGCTTCTATACCGTTTATAAGGGTCATGGAACCATGATCACACTGGGGTGCCAACATATATTATATAATTATTGTTAGTGTAACTTATCCCTTCTTTCACAACAAAACTTCTTATGTATCAAGTCTTCAAAATTCAAGGCGATTGCACAATTCAAAATAAACGTTTTACTTGCTGTTCTTTAACGTTTTTAGTCTATTTACCTGCATAAATCATCCAGTACATAGGCAGGAATTTGGAAACTAGGTGTGTTAGGGGGTTGATGAGACATTTTCACTTTCGGGCTTTTGTAAAGGTTACATTGCACTAAAAAACAAATATCTCACTGATAGACTGACTCCTTGCATATGTCAAAGTTCAATGCTAGTTTAAATGTATCAGTTATTAATTGAGAAAACCATATATCTTTTCATGTTATGACATAATACAATATTGAATTGTTGATTATTTCCAAAAATACCCTGTTCGAACTCTTGTAACCTTGTCACGTGACTCGGTTGTTACTGGCTCGTGTCGGCTTATCCAATCAGCGACAAGTATTCAATGTTAATGACGTCTACGCCGACATTGAACCTGGGAAACACGACGGAAGGAAAATGCGTTGAAAAATCTTCTTTGTTCACCATAATGACATTATTGTGATTATTAATATCCAGCCGTTAGTGAAAGACTCAGACAGCGGTCAACATGTCGCTATCACTGGAAGACATCGACGAATACAAGTCGTCTTTGAAAGACCTGAATTTCAACAGCAAGCCGTTGATCAACATGCTGACCATGTTGGCAGAAGACCATGAACATCACGCTCCAGAGATCGTTTCTGTTATTGAAGAGCACCTCGTCAAGGTTTTATTCCGTTTGAATGATATATTTTCTACGATTAAGTAAAATGTCATTTATATTTCGACCAAATTGCGTAATTTATAAGTCACGTAATAATCGTCATCATGTGACATTTGTCAAAGTGAGGCTCAATTTACATGTGACATATGTTTACCTGTTTGTTAATATTTTTCATGTTTTAATTGTTGTTAACGTATGAAAATAAAAGCAGCAAATAAATATTTTCATTCATTATTTGAATAAGGCTGTTTTGAAGTTTGTTGTCGTTACAACTTCAATTTGATACTTCATATTTCTATTTGATACTTCATACTACTGAGATGAAATTTAACATGAAAATCACACAAGGACGCTACATCTTATTGCTCGCATTGTGGAAAATTGTCTGTGCAAGATAAACCGTCAGTTGACAGAAGACATTCACTATGTCCAGTAATTGAAAATAGTCAAAGCCCACAAGCCATGCACTTGTAAATTTTACTCCAGACTTGCTCGGATTCTTGGTTTTATGTAGACGGGCTTATACAATTAATATCAATAATAAAACTTACAAGAATAAGGACTTGCTTGCCAAACCACAACCGGTAATTTCAATGACTGGATGTAGACAACTTCTGACAAGAATCCATCCACATGTGATCAGAAAATTCCTCACATGTTTTGTCAATTGATGCTTTTTGGAGTTCTATTTATAGGGGAGGTTGGTATTTTATACTTATGTCAAATCTGTGCTAAGCCAGCCTTTAATTATGCGAGTGAAACTGTCCGAGTTCAATGTAAAAATCCTAAAAACATTGATGGTGAAAAATTCTGGTCAAGTACTTATATGTTCTTGATTGGCCAGCAAAATGGAGTTGGGGCCTGTAACAGTTATGATGCTACTTGACCTAGGGGGCCAGTTTTGGACTTAAAGGGACACCATATGATGCTGATTTGGAATATCATAATTTTTGTTTCACTCTATAGAACACAAAAGGCTCTTATTGACAAAACATTGGTGTTGAATTTTGTAAATCATGTTTTGGTTGGAAGTATGAGGAAGTACGGTTCCTGACATTTGCAATCAATAGTCATATTACAGTAAAAACGTATATGAAAGTGGTTCGCTCCTGAGGAAATTATTTGTGAAATTGTAGTACACAGTTGAATTGCGCAAGATAAGTTTGCCGTTTCACAATACATCACTACAGTTTCATATTCAGTATGAATTCAACTGGACCAGAAATGTAGATAATGTTGTGTTAAAACTAAGTGTCTCTGACACTACCAGAAAAATGCAGATGAGGATGTTTTACTGTTTATTATATGTGCAGCAGGAAAATCAAGAGAACACACATATGACAGGAATGCTAACATGAAATGTACTAAACTACTATAGATTACTAAATCTTCAATTCTATACTGAGTGAACAGCATATTTGGTGACAAAAGTTGTCTTAATAAAGACATTGATTGTTGAATGTAAGCTTTACCTTATGTATTCAATTTCAACAAAGAACACGGACACATCATGATAATACATAAGAAATATCGATTGCCTATAAAAAAAACTTTAAAAGGGAACAATCTAGAAAACATCTGTACTGAATGTTGCTCTAAAGGAGCAGAGAGAAAAGCGTGATCTGATCAATGAAAATTGATACATCCATGGTTTTTATCCACTGTAAACATACAATTGTGGTATGAACATGATTTAATTTTTTTCAATTGCTTCAAGGTAAATATAATAAGAAAAAACAAAAGGTAAGTTATACGGTAAGTATTTTTTGTTAATAAATATTAAGTGTCCTGTATACACTTTATATTTAGTGAATTCATCTATTCAGTGGTATGTGGAATGGACTGCATGACAACAATATGCAGTGTTGGCATCAGCTGGTAAGTATACAGACTTAACAGGGTTTTTTCTCCATTTTTTGGGAAGATAGCCCGTGGCTTTAGTTCTCACATTCTGAAAAATTAAGCATATGTTTGGTTTCCATTAGTTACTAGTGCGGACATTGTAAACCAACCCATTTCTACGTGAAGGTAAGCATTGATGATTCAAATTGTTTTGTTCACATGCTTTGTATTGAAAGCATTTCAGACTGTCAAGACTGATTGGCTGAGCTGTACGTCCATTTGAAAACTGGTGAAGGGAAAAGTGTTCAATGGAACATGGCTGAAGAAAACAGTATTTTACTTTGTTTTGAATGCATGTAACTATTCTTGTATTTTCACAGTGTAAACCAGAGAAGAAGCTACCAGTTCTATATTTGATGGATTCAATCATGAAGAATTTGGGGACCACAAGCTACAAATCCTTGTTTTCCAAGAATATCGTGAATACATTTACATCAGTGTTTGAGCAGGTGAGAAATATCTTAATTTATAGTTCAGGAAAAACATACAGCTTCCAGATTCTTACATTCCTTGTTGCATTTCATTAAGTTTGCATTTTACAAAGTGTGATCATTGACTTGAGTGCTGAACTATTGTAACTGGTAGGCATTTCTATTTCAGATACAATATAAATACTCTCAACCCTCAAAATATTCAATCTTAATCTGCTTATGAAAAGCATCAGTTCCTTTGTTTGTTCAAGCTAAATAGTTATCTGGAATATGCTGTGACAGTGTTAATTAATGAGGTGGTTAGAATCTAATTTCTGCCATAGAAGGACCTGAACTGCTGGACATTGGTATGCATACTTGTAATCTATAACATAAGGACATGGTTTCGACGAAGAAACTTAGGGTCAAGTTTGAATTTGACAATATCAAATCCTTTAGTGGCCTTCCATCTGTGGGTGTTTAAAGGAAGATGTGCACGTGGCTGGAATTCAGATTGCTTGCAGTGAAGTCCAATTGGATGACACTAATAATTCTTCTGTGTAATAGGTGGATGAGAAAACCAGGGCCTGTATGTACAAACTCCGACAAACATGGTCATCGATGCTGCCCAACCAGAAACTATACATGATTGACGTAAAGATCAAAAACCTGATGGATCCAGCCTGGCCAATAACAGCCACTCCAGAGAAGGCCAGCATTCATGTCAACCCAAAGTTCTTGCAAGCGGTAAGAAAAAGAGTACTTGTAGTGTTAAGAAATAACTTTATTCATATTTAGGTAAAGTTTCAAACTGAGTTTTACTTTTATATTCTTATAAAATGATGTTAAATTGGACATTGTATTGTTAGCATATTTTCAAATTGTCCTTGTTGCATTATAATTTTGCTTTATCTTTAATCCAGAGCAGTGAAGGTGAGCGGTCGTCACCGGAAATGCCATCTTCGCCTGAAGTTGATCCGGAAATGGAAGAAGCCGAGATGCGTCAAAAGCTGATTGCCAAGCAACAGGAGCTGCTGAAACTACAGGAGGCTCGTCTTGAGCTGGAGCTGGCGGAAGCTGCAGAGAAGCTGAAACAGAAGAAAATGCTGGTACTTGAAACTTTGCATTTGTTTACTTAATTTTTATACGTTCACATATTCATATCGCCAACTTTGTATAACAAGGCTATATAGTTCTTAAACAGTTCAATTGGTCACTTTATATCCCAATACATAACAATATGTTTGCAAGTGGGTTTATTCTGGTAATTCTTGTTGTATACAGTGCTACAGTAAGTTTTAATACTGATGAAGAATAGTTTTCGTTATTTTGTTTTAAGAATATTTGTTGTTGTTTACCACACTATGGTAATATAAATGTGAAAACTATGCATTTTGTTTCCAGCCCTCAAAACCCTCAGCCCTGCCATTACCTCAGGTGGTCCCTCTACCAGAATCAGCGCCGACCAGGGACCCACGTCAGCGACCCGCTGATCCCAGACTGCGTGACCCTAGACTTAAGGCCTCAGAGAGCGGGCCTCATTCCTCCAGTCTGCAAACAGCGGCAATCCAGTCACCCCCATCAGCTACCATGACCAACTCCAGTGTGCTGGCTGGTCCAGGCATTCAGCAAAGTGCTTCATTTACAGCATTTCCTGAGGGTCACGGTCATGGACCTGTTACTGATGTATTTTATTATCCTGGTCATGTAGCAACTGCTCAAATGTTAGGTCACGTTCATGGCCATGGTCATGGGCATCCCTTCACACAGGGTCGGGGGCAATATCAGCCATTTTCAGTTCCTAGTCAGCCGGGACAGTCATTTAAGGGTGAAGTTTATTCCCCTGAGCCTGCTAAGTTTAGTGATGACAATGACTCTGACTCTAGTGGCAGATCCAGTAGTCAGGAATTTAGACAGAACCGTGATCCTAGAATGCAATATAGTGAGTATTCAGACCCAAGCGCTATGGACCAAAACAAACAGAGAGTAAAGCCTGTCAGTAGTAATTCAAAACGTGAAGAGACCGTATCTAAAGGTCATGAACAATATGAGTTAAATGAACCTAATAGTAAATCTAGTTCATCTAGTGGAAAATGGACAAATTCAAACTTTCGTGAAAAGTATTCATCACATATTAAACATTCTCAAAAAACACCCATTGAAAACTCAAATAAGCCTAGAGATCCAAGAAAACAAAGTCAAGATATACCAAATTCATTTACTGATCAAAATTTAGATCGTTCAAGTTCACATCAAACCATTTCAAGGCCAACAGAAACAAAGGATGAGTCATCTAAAATTAACAAATCAGAAGGCAATAAATCGAGAGAGACGCATTCATTTGTAAATAAAAGCTCAAGTGATTCTCAGAGAAGCAAATCAAGAAGTGTTTCCAAAGAAAGAGAAAGCAAGTCCGATACTAAACTGAAAGACACATCACAAACAAAGCAAACAAAAACTGACAATAGACGTATGGATTATGGCCGCTTAAAGGATTCAGTTTTTGAGAAGAAAAGTGACGGAACGAGTTGGGAAACGGGCGTTTCGTCACATCGTAAGAGCTCTCAACAACAGCATTCCTCAAAGGCTAGTCCAAAACACAGTGCAGGTGTAGAAACCAATGAAACTGGGGCAAGACCCCAATCATCTGGGAAGTCCAACAAATCCAGGGTTACAGAAGAAACCTCAAGGTCTTCGTCGAAAACTAGAAAGTCTGACCCTGGACCAGTACCTAAAAAGGTCTCGCCAAAGGAGGATTTCGTAAAAAGAACTAGTAGCAGCCATATCCCTGCTCAGGCAAAAGCTAGTAAATCTGATACAAAAATAAAAACAGAAGTCATGGTTAGCGATGATAAGTCAGTACATAAAGGTCAGGGAAAAGATAATGAGAAAAGGGCAAGAAGTGAAGAACTGGAAGAAATCAAGAGCAGTGCGAAGAAGATAAAACTAGATCAAGTGTCTAGCGAATCTGAATATTTCTCTGAGGAAAACATGCCAGAAGAAAACTTTCCAGAAGAAATTGATGCAGAGAAAGGCAATTCGACACATCGTCCTATGGATTTGGATAAAAATGAAGTCAAGTTAGAAATGGAAGATGATATCAGGTATAAAGCCTTTGCAAAGTTTGCTGTATGTTCACATATCATAATGGATGGAAATTCTTATGTTTTGAATTTTTTAAAACTGGTCATGGAAAGAATTCACAGCAAATTGTATGTTATTACAATAATTATTATTGTAATATTATTAAATAAAGAGTACTTACTGAGATTACAACATGGTTTGCATGTTTTTCTTATATTTCTAACAATATTGCATGAAGTCTAAGGGTATGGTGTATGTCATGCATAAAAAGAAAATTGTGCCAATGTGCAATCTCCTGTGTTGTTTTTGCTATCGTCTATTTCTTGCGCATCTATGGGTTGACAACATGTAACATAGACGAGCGATTAATTAACAGAAATCAAATCTCCACGCGTAATTTTATACTGTTAAAGACATGTTTGTGTTAAAAAATACCTTAGTCCCTATACTTGTACTGAGCTGAAGATTTAGTTACTTCAAGTTTCTAAGACCATAGAAAAGCACTGAAAACTTAAAAATGAGGAAAGAAATACACCGACAGTGAATGTAAACACAAAATTGCGACAAAGTTTCTGATAAACTTATTTATGCAATTTTGTCCATAATCAGTGATAACGTCTTTCAACTATTTCCATCTGATTCTTCTACATGTGAAGTTAAAAATGACATTCCAAGACATAAATAAGAGTAGGGTTTTGTAATTTCGTCGTTAACTTATACATTTGTAGCAATCTTAAAACATTTTTAGCGATCTATTCGGTGGTGAAGATGAGGATTTTCGAAGCCAGAAATTGCCTCTGAAGTCTCCCAGTAGTAAATCCTGGGACCAATACAAAGCTGATAGGTCTGACATGTTTGCGGAAGATATAACTCGAAAGAAAATGAGGCGAGACTCCGCCGTTCATCCAAAACCATCTAGGTGTGTTGCCGTAGTCTTGATGATAAGAACAATTTCTAATTTCTTTTAAGTGAGAAATAACAATGGTAATGATCACAGTAATGAAGTACATATATTTTGAAACAAACATTGGTGTAACCATCCCTATAAATAAGTTTTATTCTATGTCTACAGCACATGCACACATGTAAAGTAATTTTCAATATAAATGAGTGAAATAAATTAATTGCAATCATCGCAACAAAAAAGTAGTTCTACAAATAGAAATACAAATTATAATTCTCTTATTAAATAAAAAAGCTAGGTAATAGATGAAACAATTCAGGTATTTAAAACGGCTCGAATTTGATTGTAGAGGCCTGGTTGAGCCTGAAGACATAGATTTCCGTGTTGGACAGCTAGAACCAGAACAAACTTCACCCACAATAGAGATATCTGCAGGTCAACACTCTGAGATACTGTTACAGGTAAAATCTATAAAAGAAATGGTTCAGGAGACGTACAGTTTCTACTGTTCAGTTTTCACCATGGCTGATGTGTTTTGAAATAATAAGTAATTCATTGCTGAAAAGTATACCTGGAATACTGTATTCATGGTGGAGGTCTGTCTGTCAAAGTTTTTTTTACACTTGAACCCAAGACATTCACACTTGCATGCATTGTTCCTTCTGACATGAACTTGTAGCATGAAATTTGCATGACATTTTTCTTGATCTATTTTATTTGATTATGAAAATGTGCTACATATTGGGACATGCAGTGGCCAGCCTTGTTCCTCCTTATTAAAGAAAGTTCTAGTTTATCAGAACGTTTTTTATTCCCCCCTTCGAACAATAGGGGGTATATTGTTTTGCTGGCTGAAGGTCTGTCCGTAGACCAGTTCGTTTCCGATCAATAACTTTTGAGCGGATTGACCGATTGGCGTGATACTTAATATGTGCATTATCCTTGGACAGTAGATGACCCCTATTGAAATTGGGGTCAAAGGTCAAGGTTATTCACGAAAAATGTGAAAATCGTTTCCGATCAATAACTCGTCAACCAATTTACCGACTGACTTGAAACTTCACATGTGCATTGACCTTGGACAGAAGATGACCCCTATTGAAATTGGGGTCAAAGGTCAAGGTCACTGTCACAATAAGTTTGAAAATTGTTTCCGATCAATAACTCTTCAATGTATTGACCGATTGGTATGATTCTTCACGTGTGCATTGGCCTTGGACAGTAGATGACCCCTATTGAAATAAGGGTCACTGGGTCAAAGGTCAGGGTGACAACAAGTTTGAAAATCTTTTCCGATCAATAACTCGTCAACCAATTGTCCAATGGTTTGATACTTCACATGTGCATTGGCCTTGGAAGTAGATGACCCCTATTGAATATGGGGTCACTAGGTCAAAGGTTACTGTCACAATAAGTGTGAAAATCAAGGCCCTGTTTAGGGGGCATATGTCTCCGACCGCGGAACTCTTGTTTAAGGTGTTTTGTAAAATTTGGAATAACATTAAAACTATTGAATTATTTTATTCTCTGCTGTATAAACTTCAGTCTCTTGAAATATAAATGTACTTAAAGATGACTTTGCCTGTAAACAACAGCCTTAATAAAGTATTATTTAATTTATTATTTGATAGGCTCACAAACGACTGACAGAAGGCAAGATAACACCAGAACAGCATCAAGAACTTCTCAGCCAATTGAACCAGCTCGTGCTATTTCGCCAACTGCAACAACAGGAAGACCGACGTCTCTCTGGTGAATTCCTCCAGACATCAGATGCTGTTGGAACAGAGTCAGAGAGTAGCATTCCAAGCGAGACACCAGCTGATCAACATAGTCTTGCAAGAGAAACAAGATCACCTGATCGTCCACTTGATAGATTTAAAATTCCAAAAAAGTCTCAAGATCGAAAGGCTTCTGACGATGAACCCAGAAAAGGGCTTAGTAACCTGTATCCAGAGGCTCCTGCACTTGACTTCAGAGGTCAAGTGTCTGCAGATCGACAAGAAGTTGTCCATCCAAGAGATCTGCCAGACAATGACAAGTCTGAATTTGATGATGCAGTTCCGGAACCTGGCACAGACAGGTTCCCTCAGAGAAATGTTCCAGAAAGAGTAGATGTGCCTGAACAAAGGGAGTATGAACAGAGAAAAGGTGAATTCGGAAACAAGCCTTATGAAAATGTTCAAGACTTTGGTGATGATATACAAGGATTGCCTGATGCTGAAGACCAAAATATCAGAAGGGACTTGAGGCGAGGTGGTCCACCTGACTTGAGGCTAGAGGGGCCAATTAATAGGAGGAATGAAAGGCGATCAGATGGTCCCCCTGATTTAAGACGAGATGGTCCACTGGACAACTGGCATGATGGGCCGCCTGGCATTAGACGTGATGGTCCACCTAACCTTGGTATAGACGGTCCACCCGTCATGATAAGAGATGGTCCTCCTGACATGAGAAGAGATGGACCATCCGGCAGGGATTGGGAAGGTCCTCATGGGACTAGAAGAGATGGCCCACCTGGCAGGGATTGGGAAGGTCGTCATGGGATTGGAAGAGATGGCGCACCTGATGTAAGAGATGGTTCTCCTAACATGAGAAGAGATGGTCCACCAGGACGGGAATGGGAAGTTCCACATGGAATTGGAAGAGAAGGACCACCTGAATTCAGAAGAGACGGTCCTCCTGACATAAGAAGAGATGGTCCTCCTGACATGAGAAGAGATGGTCCTGACATGAGAAGAGATGGTCCACCAGGAAGGGAATGGGATGGTGTACCAGACATGAGAAGAGATGGCCCACCTGAATTGAGAAGAGATGGTCCTCCTGATATGAGAAGAGATGGTCCTCCTGATATGAGAAGAGATGGTCCTGATATGAGAAGAGATGGTCCTGACATGAGAAGAGACGGTCCTCCTGATATGAGAAGAGACGGTCCACCTGATAAGAGAAGAGATGGTCCACCTGATGTGAGAAGAGATGGTCCTGACATGAGAAGAGACGGTCCTGACATGAGAAGAGACGGTCCTCCTGATATGAGAAGAGATGGTCCTGATATGAGAAGAGATGGTCCTGATATGAGAAGAGACGGTCCTCCTGATATGAGAAGAGATGGCCCACCAGGGAGGGAATGGGAAGGTCCTCATGGAATGAGAAGGGACGGCCCTCCTGACATGAGAAGAGAGGGTCCAAATGACATCAGAAGAGATGGCCCAACTGACAGAAGAGATGGCCCACCAGGGAGGGAATGGGAAGGTCCACCTGGTAGAGAATGGGAAGGCCCACTTGACATAAGAGGAAATGGCCCGATTGATACAAGGCGTGATGGCCCACCTGACATGAGAAGAGATGGCCCACCTGACATGAGAAGAGATGGTCCTGACATGAGAAGAGATGGCCCACTTGGCAGAGAATGGGATGGCCCTCCTGGCAGAAGATTTGATGGCCCTGAGAAACATTCTGATAGAAGGTGTGATTTCCCACCTGATATGGAGGGTGACTGGCCACCAGACATGGGACCTGATGCACCTTGGAGCGAAAGAGGCCGAGGTGGATATGGTCGAAGGGGCAGGGGAAGAGGAAGATATGGCAATGACAGACGAGAGTTTCCAGAAAGTGGTAACTGGGAACGCAGGACCGGGGAGAAGGATGGTCCGGTCTCAGACAGACTTCGTGATGATATACCTCCCTATGAAAAGCCAGGTGCACACAAACGCTGGTATGACGAGTCTGAAGAACGAAATGTTATGCACCCACACAGTCCTAAGAAAAAGCCACTTCTCCAAGACCCAGATATTGATCTTAGACCTGCACCTTGGGGTGAAGAGGGCAAACCAAGGGATGCAGACAGGAGAAGAGGTCTGGATGAACCACCTTTATTTGATGACAGACTTGGGCCTCATGTAGAAAGAAGGCATGAAGAATTTCATCCTCATGGTGAGAGAAGGCCAGACAGAAATAGACGTGATGAAATACAAGCAGGCGATGGTCATCATCAACATGAAAGGTTTAGGGGTCGAGGTAGAGGCAGGTTTGATGACAGAATTGGGGAAGGCCAAAGAGGTGGGATGATAGGTAACAGGGGACATGGTCCAAGAGGCGAATTTTCCAACTTTGATGACAAAGTTATTCCTGATATGAAACCAGTGGGTGCTTATGAGTTGGGCACATTTGAAGATAGGTTTGGCGATCCAAGGTTTAGATGTTTCAAGGATATGGGACCTCAAGTAAACGAAGAAGTTGTTCTTGGAAAGAGAAACTTTGAAATTAAGCTAGGTGCGCCACCAAGGAGAATCCCGTGGGATAAAAATTTGTTTATTGAAGTCTTCGCAGACCCCGCCAAGAGAGGTGTTGTCATTGACGGAAACTTGGTGTACAAGTTTGGCGAACGGGTTAAGGAAATTACAGTCCGTGGAAGAAAGGAGAAAATCTTCTATCTTGGAAAGCCTGTTAATATATGGATTGATGGTCAGCTGTTTGAAGTGAGAGTTGATGCTCCTCCAAAACACATTGAAACTGGTTCCAAACCCCACAAAATTCAAATTGATGGAAGAGATATGATGATTCTGATTGACAAGCATGAAATGGGTAAATATGGTGGTGAGCCAAGGTTTGTGTTCATTGATGAAGAAAGAGTGGAACTAAGGTTTGATCCACCACCCAGGACAATATTGATTGATGGCAAACTTTGTGAATTAAAATTAAATACGCAGCAACCTTGTGTGAACATTAACGGTGTGTTGCATGGCATACGATTTGACGGACCACCAAGAGATGTGTTCATTGATGGAAAGCTGTATCAGATCTTTACGGACCATGCAGTAAAGTTGCGCATAGGAAACAAGTATCATTATGTGGCTCTGGGTGGGCCATGCCATGAAATTATTGTGGATGGCAGATGGTTTGAAGTGAAGTTTAATGAACCTCCAAAAGAAATTGTACTTGGTAACTATAGCCTGATGGTAAAGCTTCCCAACCAGCCTCCAGGGGTTAAAATCTTGCCACCTTTGGGTAGCATGCATCCACCACCAGTCATGATGCCGCCACCTGGTGCTCATATGATGCATCCTGGGCTCATGCCAGGTCCGATACGTCCACAAGCTGGCCATATGATGCCAATGGGACCTCCCCCCGGAATGATGCATCCTCCAATGAATGTTCACCAGCCTGTTGCCAGCATGGCACCGATGGTTAGCAGTCAGCCCCTTGCGATGCCCAGTATGGCCATGCCAACACCTTCACACATTCCAGGACTGGGACCTGCTTTGTCTGGTAAGACTTATTATCTTTTTATCTAGTAGATTGATGATTTATTATTGTGTGTATAACATAAAGTATGAAGTTTTAGTGTAGATTCCCTTGATCTGCAAAACATGTATTTTTCAATCCCCCCATGTTTGCAGCAGTTTTAACTATTTCATTTAAACAAGTGTGTTATGTTTGTGTATTCACATGTGCTACTAGCCTTGTTGTAATGTTTGTAATTTTTGATGAATGGAAATTGATTATTGAAGAGTAGCCTGAAAGGAGATTCATTTCTTTATGGCAACCCACTGATCGGACTAGTATTATCTTTGTAAGATATTACTAGTAGTACAGAACAATTTCTAGAAGTATGACACAGCTTTAAATGGACAATTCTGCAAACATATTTTTATCATGTAATACAGGTCCATCCAACCAACCAAGTGGTTTGAGCAATGTGTTCTCCACACTGTTCGGTGCACCCCATGCTGCTGCCCCAAGTGCAGTGCCTGCCCTGCCAGTGGACATCAACAGTCTCCTAGACAACCTGGTGATGGCTGGGCTCATCAAGAAGGAGGCTGAGGCCACCACGCCCACCAGCGAGGCTGCGTCCCAGCCTGGACAGCCACCCGCACCAGGACCTGCTGCTCTGAAGGTTTGCTGTTCGCTTTGTGTTGAGACTTTGTGAAATGTTGTATGTATATTTGTGTGTTGGCTGTATCCCCCCCCCCCCCCCCCNGGCATCCTACTTTGGAAAATCACTTGCCCCCAGCATTTAAATTGGGCACTGATTTCAGACCTGTGAAAGTTGTGAATATTTTGTGTATAAAACATTTCTGACACCAAAAAAAATGTAATTATTTTTAAGTCTCAGAAAACTTGGAGATAATGAGCTGTATTGCATTTTGTCCTTTTTTTTTGGCTTTATTTGTCAAATTTCTAAGAGGTTTAAAGCCAACTGAAGGCCCTTGATTGTAATATTCACACTGTGTTTGTTTTATATTCACAAAATATATAATATTTTGAACAAATTTAATGTCTTATTTTTCAGATTCAGAGACAGACAGAAATATTTGACGACATTCCCGATTTGACAGAACTTGATGTGGTTGCCATGAAAAGGTAATTTTCTTAGACTAAATAGTTAGTTTGAACATATACCAAGTTCGATAACGTAGAAAATTAGACTTGTCAGTGGTTAACTTCACTTGTTAAGACAATACTTTAAGCAGACATGTTAATAAAACATTTTTTAGTTGACTGATAGTAGTTGGATACCATGCATTCGTTGGTCAATCTTTTACAAACACATTGTAGCAAAATTAATTTTTATGCCCCCGGTAGGGTGGCATATAGCAATTAAACTGTCGGTCCGGTCTGTCAGTCTGTGTGTCCGTCTGAAAACTTTAACATTGGCCCTAACTTTTGCAATATTGAAGACAGCAACTTTATATTTGGCATGCATGTGTATCTCATGGAGCTGTACATTTTGAGTGCTGAAAGGTCAAGGTCATCCTTCAAGGTCAAAGGTCAAAAAACAAAATCCAAGAGAAGTTACAAGCTTTAAAGGGAGATAATTTCTATTTATCATTTGGCAGGTACAGATCATTTTCACATATGAAGTAATAATTTTAAAAGGGATATAATAAAAAAAAAAAATCAAAGCGGCGCAGTAGGGGGCATTGTGTTTCTGACAAACACATCTCTTGTTAAAGAAATCTTATCAATGATGCATGCTTTACTATTTGACTAATGAACTCTTTTTAATTATGTCATTTTGCTAAATATATTTATATTCATGTAATGAGTAAGATTTAAGGGATTAAAGTATAGTATTAAGGTGCACATTTCTGGTGCTAAAAGATGTGCCTTGTTCTGGGAAAATAGTAAAACAGGGCTTAATGCGTGTGCGTAAAGTAAAAATCAGGGACGACACTTTCCGCTTAAACTGGATTTGTGGTGAGAAGAGACTTCCTTTAAACGAAAAATACCATAAAAACCGAAAGTGTTTTCCCTGATTAGCCTGTGTGGACTGCCTTTATCCCAGTTGTCCCAGAGCGAGGCTCAGATTTTTAGTTAAGTTTAAATCTATCCATTGCCACTTTCAGCCTCCACAAGGGTGCTGTCCAGCGGCTGTACAGTGGGGTGCAGTGTACGTCGTGTGGTATGAGATTCAACATCGATGATGACCAGCTAGACAAGATCTACCGCAAACACCTCGACTGGCACTTCAGGCAGAACCGTAAGGAGAAAGACGAGGTCAAGGTCACGAGGTGCCGCAGGTGGTTCTATGGAGAGGAGGTATGTGTTCGCCATTGTCTGACATTTGATAAATGAGCCTCGCTCTGTGAAAAGGGGGTTTAATGCATGTGCGTAAAGTGTCGTCCCAAATTAGCCTGTGCATTCTGACTTTTTGCTAAGAGGAGAATTTCTTTAAACGAAAAATATAAAAGCGCAAGTGTCGTCCCTGATTGGCCTGTATGAACTGCACAGGCTAATCTGGGACGACACTTCATGCACATGCATTAAACCCCCTTTTCACAGAGC
>VMBQ01003445.1:35742-57693 GCA_007657795.1 Dreissena rostriformis
CGATAACTTCGTTTTATGTATGCTTTACGAAGTTATTACGAAACATTGAGCATGTTGTCCGCTCTCTAATTCAAATAGTTTTCATCCGATCTTTACGAAACTTGGTCAGAAGTTGTATCTAGACAATATCTAGGTCAAGTTCGAATATGGGTCATGCCGGGTTAAAAACTAGGTCACGGCCCGGAGGTCACTTAGTGCGTTTTAAACATTGAGCATGTTGTCCGCTCTTTAATTCAAATAGTTTTCATCCGATCTTTAAGAAACTTGGTCAGAAGTTGTATCTAGACAATATCTCAGTCGAGTTCGAATATGGGTCATGCCGGGTCACAAACTAGGTCAAGGGGTCCAAAAACAGATTGATTTTGAAACAAGGGGGGTAATTGTGATGAACAATCAGTAGCAATGCACATTTTGAGTTGCAGTTGTCTCCCTTTATCAGAGGGATATCTTTATCTTTTATTGAAAACCTGGTTTTGTGACAATTTTGTCCCTTGTTTACCATACAGCAATGGTGACTTTTCTAACAAGTAAACCTTGTTACAACTAAGAGGTGTTAGGTGACCATGACCTGTGTGTGTAATGGATATGGTGTCCGCCTAGCAACCGGGAGGTCATGGGTTCAATCCACACTGTGGTAGCGTTCTTTAGAACTCCCCCAAATACACCAAGTACTGGTTCTAGGCCCAGGAAACGGACTCGAGAGAGTTTCAAATACTTAGTAAGTACTTAAAATGGAATCAAGCTAAAATAAATAGGTTTTAACTGAACTATGACCTGTGCGTGTTATACAGATGTGCAATATTTGCCATGAGCCGTTCGAGCAGTTCTGGGATGAGGCGGAGGAGGAGTGGAGACTGCGAGACGCCATCAAGGTCAACAACAAAACATACCATCCAATCTGCTTCGAGGATCACACTGATGTAAGTCCACATATCATTTTTCTGGGTCAATATTTGATATCACATCAATTTTCAGAATTTGTTAATCCAAATTAAACTCGGCCAGATAACTTGTTAAGATTTGTCATGAAATCCCATCTATGGCCATTCTCCCCCCACCTTTGATTGAGTAGGGCAGTTGTAAGTTACTGGCATAAGTATGTGCACTTATTACTGGTAAACCAGCTTACCAGGAAAAGTGCGAGTTGGTTAACTGACCACCCTGATATGACTGCAAACAGCAAAAATCCAACTAAACAAACAAAATTAAATTATGCCATAATAATATTTTTCACAGGTGTAGCTTTACACATTCCTAATTTTCTAAATGCCCAAATAAAATTTTACTATTCCTGGATTGTTGGGCTAGCAATTGGACGTCAATCTTTCAAGTTTTATGAGTAATACATTTTTTGGCCTTTGTAAATTGTAATTTTCTTATGCTATATATCATATGTTCATGAGCTGAATGTTCAAGATGATGATGATAGGTGTGCCTTTGTTTTATAAGTTCAGCAAGATTGACATTGAAAGTTCATTTAGCCCTTCTTCCAAATATTCCTGCATGAATCTTACCTTTTCGCCTTAAAACTAATATTTGCACTGGCTTTTTTGCAGGCATCTGAAGGCACACCGAGTCCATCAGTGCTCAGTAGCACTGTGGAACCAGACTTCATCGTGCGCAAGACACTGACCTATGAAGAGTCCTCACAGGATGGGCAGCATGCTTCCTTCGAAGACGAGAGAAAGATTATAGCAGCAGTGAAACCTGAACCTGACACTAGCGACAATGAAAGTGTGTCTCACCCTACCTCTTTACTGAAGCCTGTTTTCTCAATAAAACAGGAACCATTAGATTCAGATCATGTCTCAGATTCCAGCTATGCCGTAGACTCTAAACTTGATGAGGCTGATAGAAAACCGTCTTTCAAACAGGAGAAATTGGAGACAGAACCTGAAGGGGAGGAAATGTCTTCACCTAGTCCATTCCTTACATTTAGTTCTGTTGCATCTAAATCTATACCTTTCCTTGATGATGTTAAACAGGAACCTATGGAGGCAACAGATGCTGTAGATTCAACAAGTTGTGATGGGACAGCAGATACTGGGAACTCTGATTCGCCCGAAGTGCCATGTGAACAAACAGAAGAAACAATGGACACAAATGATGATACTATAAAGTCACATCAAGAAATTGGAAATCATGACAGGGCTAAAAGCCCAGTCGATACAGAACAGACAGTTGAGGAAGCTGATGTCATTTCAGGTAGTTATGAGTCGCAACCACTCTCACCAGAAGACATATTCAAAGCAGCGAGTCTGCCGACTGACAATATCTTGACTGATATAGCTGCTGAAGACGAAGATGGACATTCAGTATCTGAAGATAGCAATCAACATGACAGATCTGAAACACCATCTGACGAAGTGAATCTTACATATAACACACCAACTGTATATTTGGATAAGCATGTACTTGAGTGTTCCCCTGAAATGACTAGTGAAACCGACAACGTGCCAACACCTCAAGAGGACGACGATGAACCAAGCCGCCTGAGTGTCTTCACCCAGGACACACGGGAAGTGTCCCGACCCTCCACAAGTATTTCTCCTCGCAGCTTCTCTCTGCTCAGTGTGGCCAATCTAGCTGTGAGACCTGAGCCTGTGGAGATTACGCAAGACATGCTGGAAATCGACTCCAATGCCAGCACTCCTACTCATGATGAGCTGCCTGATCCTGAGAACGAGATGTTGTAGTTTTTGAACACTGTAATATAAGGATTTCCTTGGATATGTTAATGCATGTGCGTAAAGTGTTGTCCCAGATTAGCCTGTGCAGTGCGCACAGGCTAATCAGGAACAACACTTTCCACCATAAATTGATTAGTGCAAAGAAAAAAATTCCTTTAAACAAAAAATACCATTAAAGCGGAAATTGTCTACCCTGATTAGCCTGTGTCTACTGCACAGGCTAATCTGGGATGACACTTTACGCACATGCATTAAACCCTGTTAAATTATATTGGCTACTTCAGTGATCATGTGTTTTGGTAATTTCTGTATAATATCATTTGGATTTGTCGTCCATTGTATGGGCATGAACAATTTCATGGAATTGTTTTGTTTTATTAAGATGTTGTTTTTATGTTAGTAGAGAGCGTAACGGGTTGTTACTGTGTGTCTTTCATGTTTAATGCCTATGAACAGATATAATACAAATATATGAAATATGTCTCCTTTTCATATGAAAAAAAGAACTTTTGGTTCTTATCACATTTTCAAATACTAGTAGTCATTAAATGTGATTTTGTTGCTGTATTGAATTAACTTGTGGTCAGGTTTTTTTGCAATTGTGTTATGCTAATTTCTCAGTGTTGAAGGTTTATTCATCAGACACTATTACCTTGTTGGAGATGGTGTGTAGTTCTGATATTGTGCAATTTGTCCTTATCAACATTATCATAAAAAAAAATGTTTAAAAAAAAATGTTAACCAAAGTTCTTTGTTGTAGATACATTTATAATCACATTGCAATCATTTTCCTCAGTGAAATTTTACTTCTATGTTAAAAATGTTGACTTCTTCTCTGTATGAAAATTATTCCTAAAAAATGTTCACATTCAAAGAATGTGTGTATATATAAGACTCAGTGCTAATTTGTGTTTTTAACATTTTCTAAGAATAATCACAGGTTACGGTTTAAAGTTGTATCCAGTCATTATATATACTACCAATTAGTATTGTCATTAATATTAGGACAGTTACTATTATTAATCATCAGTTACTATTATTAACGATTATTAAATACTAAAAAATGTAGATCACAAGATTTTATCTTGTTAACTTATTTATGTTTTGATTTTTGTTCAAATGATTGAAGCTCAATTAAGTGTGCTTGGAACTATTTTCGCTAATTGTAAAGTAAATTATTTACTTGTTGATATAGACTAGAGTATGATTGATCTATTATGTGTCATTTAGAAAATAAGATGATAGTACTTCAGGTTTGAATATGCGTTCAAATGACATTTGCATACTTTTTTTACATATCTTTAAACAACTTTTTTGTACATTATTGTTTCCTTTAAAAATGTTTCTACCATATGTTCAAAACCTCTTTAATACTTTGTAGAAATGTTTTTATTTGCAATAGAGAGTATGTCAATAAAATATATTGAAATCTCAACCTTACCCGTCCTTTATATATTATAAACGTAGGGCAATAAAATGTGATCAATGAAAGTGTGAGGTTAACTGATGCCTTGATATTACAGAAATACAAATGGCTAAAAATCCATACCATCTTCGCAGATAATTAAGCAAAATGGTAGCTGTTATGTTTGTCAGTGGAAACAGTATGAGAAATACTTGTACCAAACTGCAACTAAGGTTCTACTGAATGCGCTTCATCATATTATATAGTCAAACGGTCATTCAAACCTATATCAACTTGAAAGTTATAAGTAGCATGAATTAAACATGTCCTTCCGATGTTGGTTGCTGATTATTTTGTGCACAAATGTCTGACCTTGGGTTCCAAATCTACGAATCTTTTTAGTGTAACTTAATTATATTTTTATGTCCCCCAGTCTATACTGGGGACATATTGTTTTTGCCCTGTTTGTTGGTTGGTTTGCACAAACTTTAACATTGGCCATAACTTTTCCAATATTGAAGATAGCAACTTGATATTTGGCATGCATGTGTATCTCATGGAGCTGCTCATTTTGAGTGGTGAAAGGTCAAGGTCATCCTTCAAGGTCAAATATATGGGTCAAAATCCCTGAAAAGGGGACATAGTGTTTCACAAACACATCACTTGTTTTTTAATCTGTGACTGGTTAAGTTTAGGGATTTTTGTCCAAAGGAATCACTTTATAAACCATATTTCACATGCACTGATTGCCTCAAAGGAATCGTTGAATTGTTCACTTAAAAATGAGTTGAAATCTTTCTAAGCAGCTTTGTGCTTGCAATTTTAGCAATATTAACTTTAAAAAAAAAAAGAAAAAGACCAGTACAAAAGTACATGATATATCAAGAGACTTTAGGATGTTATTACCTCATGGAATTTTCAAATGTTTTTCCTGCATGGCTTTGTTAGTAAATATCCTGGCGTATTCACAAACCAGTAAATATCCTGGCGTATTCAGTAAATATCCTGGCGTATTCATTAAATATCCTGGCGTATTCAGTAAATATCCTGGCGTATTCATTAAATATCCTGGTGTATTCAGTAAATATCCTGGCGTATTCACAAACCCATGCTTTGTTAGTAAATATTCTGGTGTATTCACAAACCCATGCTTTGTTAGTAAATATCCTGGCGTATTCTTTGTTAGTAAATATCCTGGCGTATTCTTTGTTAGTAAATATCCTGGCGTATTCACAAACCCATCCTTACACCTGAGATACAAGAACAGAATAAGAATCAAGAAAATTACTTCATGAGTTTGAATATCTACAGGCTATAAATGTTGCTTACATGTAATAAATTGCCCTTGATGAAGAATTGTGTGGTCGGAGGTGCTAAATTCAAAGTCATATTGAACTGTATCACCCTATTTGAACACTTAAGAACATTCTTTATTGTTTTACTTGTGTCTAAGAATTGGTTGGTGAATAAGGGCCCGAGTCTTGGAGAGAAAATAATGGAGCAAAAAAACAACAAATACAATTCAAATTACTGTTTATCTGATAAGTTCATAATAAAATTGCAACTAAATAATAACATGTCAAGCAACTTTACAAGCGAGTCAACTAATAAATATGTTCCGAATGGTAAACAAAACATAAGCACAGAACATCTTAAGTTTAAATTCTCACCCAGTGAGTCAATATACACAAAAAATAAACAGATATTCAAAATCTGTGCAATGTTCAAAATCTGGAAAGCTTTTTTTAGAAATAATTTCTCAATGTAAATTAATAAAATAAATACATTATTTAAGCATTATTGATATGTCACTAATAAATACTGTATTCAACAATCGGGTATGAGAAACGATGTGCACTACTAGCGTTCTGATTCCGTATCATACTATAAGGTGGACTTTTACCTTATGTTGATACAAACGTTCAGTCGGCTTAAGGCAGATATTGTCATGCTGCATAAAACATTGTTTCCTTGACGACAAACTAGTTGTGATTTGCTCTGGTACTTAACGAGTTATAGTTAGAACAGGTATACATGTATAATGAATGGAATATTACACAAGCATGGCTGTGTTATGTAGTATATCTACAATATAGTTTTAGCTTCACACAACCAACTCGACTGTACAACATACTAGCATAATATTCTCTATTTACTGCCAGTCCTTAGACAAACAGTAAGGCCTAGAGTAATTATCCTCTACTTGATAATTAAGGTAACATTATTAAGGCAAACATGCTTTAAACTCATCGTTCAATGCAGAATTGTGTGGCACATATGTGTCTCGTTCTGAAAAAAACTGGGCAAAATGCTTGTGCGTAAAGTGTCATCCTAGATTAGCCTGTGCAAACCGCACAGGCTAATCCAGGAAGACACTTTCCGCCTAAACGGGATTTTCGCTAAGAAGAGACATCATTTAAACAAAAAATTCCATAAAAGCGGGAAATTGTCGTCCCTGATTAGCCTGTGCGGACTTCACAGGCTAATCTCGGATGAAAATTTACGCACGAGCATTATGCCCAGTTTTCTCAGAACAAGACACATATCAGATTATGTATAGCTTGTCATTGAAAAAAGAAAGGCGAGAGGATGATGCTTTTTTAATTTGTCTAGTGCAGTGATAGATAGTTCAATAGGGTGTATTTTGCTTCACACTTGAATAAAATGATTTAAAGCATAAACGTTTCCCAAAATAACTTTAATATATGCCTTGCACTTCCAGAGAATCGAATATATAAATTCAACACTCAAGTGTGTCGTGTTCTGAGAAAACTGGGCATAATGCTCGTGTGTAAAGTGTCGTCCCAAATTAGCCTGTGCAGTTCGCACAGGCTAATCAGGGACGACACTTTCCGCCTAAACTGGATTTTTGCTAAGAAGAGACATCATTTAAACGAAAAATTCCATAAAAGCGGAAATTGTCGTCCCTGATTAGCCTGTGCGGACTGCACAGGCTAATCTGGGATGACAATTTAAGCACAAGCATTATGACCAGTTTTCTCAGAACACGACACAAATGTTGAACTATAGTAACAACAAAAGGGCCAAAGGCCCATAAGCACTTATCAGAGACTATAGCTACAAAAGGAAAACTGCCCCGCCTCAAGGCAAAAATGTTTTGAAATGGACAGGATCCATATCTACTTTGGTGGAGTGTTCACAAGCGTTTTCTTAAATTTGACCTAGTTATTGACCCTAAGTGACCCAATTCCAAACTAAGCTGAGATATCATCGATAAATGTTCTTACTAAATTACATAAAGATTGTGCAGTAAATGTTGGCATCTAGAGTGTCAACAAGTTGTTTTCTTTTTTTTACCCAAGTACCTAACTTTTGACCCAACATAACAAAATCTTGAACTCTGCCAAGATATCATCGGGAAAAATGTTCTGCCCAAGTTAAATGAAGATTGAGCCATAAATGTAGCCTCTGTAGTGTTCACTAGCTTTTTCTTTAATTTGACCCTAATTTATCCAGTTCTGAACGCGGACTAGATATCATTGGGACAAATGTTCTGACTAAGTTTAATGAGGATTCTTCAATAAATGTGGCCTCTTGAGCGTTCTTCACCTTTGCTTTAATTTGACCTAGTGACCTAGCTATTGATCCCATGTGACCCAGTTTCAAAGATTACAAAGACATAATTGAGAGAAATGTTCAAGTTTCATGAAGATTGTGCAATAAATGTGACCTCTAGAGTGTTCACACGCTTTTTCTTGAATTTTATCAGTTTCGAACATGCTCAACATATCATTTAGCCAAATGTTTTGACCAAGTTTAAGGAAGATTTGGCAAGAAAAGGAGCCTCTAGAGTGTTCACAAGCTTTCCACTTAATTTGACCTAGTTTTGAACCCATGTTACCCAGTTTTGAACTAGACTGAGATATAATTGGGACACATTTTTAATCCAGTTTCATAAAGATTGGGCAATATATGTGGCGTCTAGTGTTCACAAGTTTTTTCCTTAATTTGACTATGTGACCTGGTTTTTGAACCCACATGACACACTTTTGAACTTGGTCAAAATATCATCAGGACAAATGTTCCGACCAAGTTTAATGAAGATTTGGCAATAAATGTGGCCTCTAGAATGTTCAAAAGCTTTTTCTTTAATTTGGCCTTGTGACCTCATGTTTAACCCTACATGACCCAGTTTGATGCTTGTCCTAGATATTATTAGATTTTTTTTTTGACCAAGTTGCATGAAGATTGCGCAATAAATGTGGCATCTAATTTTAACAAGGAAAATGTTGATGACACACAACGCACAACGGACTACTTATGACGTACAAATGGCCATCATAAAAGATCGCCATGAGCATGTTGTACTCAGGTGAGCTAAAAACGAAACATGGTTCAGCTCTTTACGTAAAATGAGACTTGTGTACTTATACAATCGTGTCAACAAACTGTTTGAATTAAAAATACAAAAGCAACATAAATTAAGTTTTATAGGTTGGTTAGATGGTGTACTTTATTCTTACAAAAGCAAATTGAAAGTAAAATAAAATTAACACATTTTGAATCAAGCATATTTTCATAATGATACATATATTCAGATTACCAGTAATTACATGTATTGTTCAACAAAGCCTCATATATAACATCTTATCCCTCCACATCAAACTAACAGTAAACAACATGTATAGTAACTAATATAGCTTGCCGAGATTGACATAATTCTCACGGCATATATTAATCTAATTAATAGTATAAAAAATAGTCTGTGCATGTGTTAAATACTATAACAGGGATATAACTAAGTAGCCAATGCCTCACTATTTCTTTGTAGTTTTTGTACATAAGATATAAAAGTTTTTATTAAAAGAGCACATTGTAAATTTTAGGGACCAATGACTGGTGGACTCATGCTAATTTTAGTCGCGTTCTGAGAAAACTGGACAAAATGCATGTGCATTGTCATCCCAGATTAGCCTGTGCAGTCCACACAGGCTGATTAGCCTGTGCAGTCCGCACTGGCTTATCCGGGACGACAACTTACGCTATAATGGAATTTTTTGTTTAAATGATGTCTCTTCTTAGCGAAAATCCAGTTAAGGCAGAAAGTGTCGTCCCGGATTAGCCTGTGCGGACTGCACAGGCTAATCTGGGACGACACTNGGGACGACACTTTACGCACATGCATTATGCCAAATTTTCTCAGAACGCGACACAAACATCCATAAAGACCAGTGTCAGGTTAATGTGGGCAAGGTGCAACTCTTTCACATTGCACATTCCCTCTTGAGTACCCACTGCTAAACTACCAACCCAGTTCAGTGACCCATCTTTTATTAAGGTGCTATTTATCTACATAATAGTACATTGTGTATTTGTAAGACAATAATTGTGTGATAGAACTAATCAATAAATCAGATTTTACAACAGCCTGTTCTCTCTACTTCATACCCACATTTAAACAAGATATACTGTATGCATCCACCAACACACACAAATCAGGTTTATATCTAGTTACAACAAATGATAAATGGAACACTGGAAACAAACAAAGCAAATGATTGTCAGGAAACTTAAAAGAATAGATGGTATACTTGTGTAATATATGCATACTATCTGGGAAAGCAACAGGACCAAAGTCCCTGTTGCGCTCACCTGGGACATTAATTGATTTGATCTGCTTTTGTGATGTTTTTGTCATGAATCTGTCGCTTGACAAAGTTTTTTTAACCCCTTATGACATAGATTTTATGTGGGAAGGAACATTATTGGAACAAACGTTGTGACCAAGTTTGAAAATTAGGCAAAGAAGGCTTCTGGTTGGTCGATCATTTTGAAATCATCATACAAAAGTTAGGTACACATATTATTTTTCATCATATCATACCAGGAAAACTGCATCACCTCCTGGCAGACATATATTTAATCGGACCACTTTTAAAATCGCCCAATCTCCAAATCAATTTATTTTCATAAGTACAAATACTCTGACAAGTTTCATGAAGATTGGGAAATAAATGTGACCTCTAGAGAGTTCCCAAGGTAAATCTTGGGAATGCATAACAAAAGATGCACAATGAACTAAAGGTGACCACAAAAACTAACAATGAGCACATTGTGCCCAGTTATTATACTTGTAGCTTGATTCATAGAAGTAAATTGTTAAATTTCAATTGAGAATACAATTTTTTTTATAGCATAAATCAGTTTATGTCAATTAACCAAAGAATACACACTTCCTTATCATCTTACTGTGACAGTATGAAGTAAAGTATGCCTTAGGGTTGCTTATTTTTAAATGTGCGCACATTAACATGTCAAAATGTGTCTCTGCATTTCCACTCACTTGTCATCTAAATGTTTTATGGCAGGAAGTACTAGTATCATGAATAAAAAGAATAAAAAAACATGTTACAAGCTATTAATTAAATCATGATTCATGATTATGATACTTATATTATAACAAAAAAATTAAATATTTCCTTCATTAATTGTATCTTAATTGTAATAAAAACAGAGATGTGTTTGTCAGAAACACAATGCCCCCTACTGCGCCGCTTTGATTTATTTTTTTTACCTTTGACCTTGAAGGATGACCTTGACCTTAACCTTTCACCACTCAAAATGTGCAGCTCCCTGAGATACACATGCATGCCAAATATCAAATTGCTATCTTCAATATTGCAAAAGTTATGACAAAACTTTAACCAAGGTTAAAGTTTTGTGACAGAATGACAGACAGACAGACAGGCCAAAAACAATATACCCCCCCCCCCTTTTTTAAAGGGGGGCATAAAAATAAATCATGTGTAAACAGCTCAAAATAGCATACCTTCATTGGAATTCTGTGCACCAATTTTTAGTAAATATTTATAGTTCTTTTAAATCAAATACTGGAAAGCAATACCACTAAAATATATAACCCACATCATGCAAAAATGGGTCTTATGCCTTTAGCAACAAGACTATTGCCAAGCAATATATGTCACTTACCGGCTCCACCATTGTCAGATTAAAAAAAAAGTTATCGCAGGATCCAGAAAAGTGTGACGGACTGACAGACAGACTGACACACACAAACACAGAGCGCAGACCATAAGTCCCCTCCGGTGAAACCGGTAGGGGACAACAAGCATAGCTCCAGCAGCCAGGCTGTGCAACCCCTGCAGTCTGGTCAGGTACCCTGTCTGCTAATGAGACAAAAAAAACACCTTCTGTGACATTATAGCTCCTGAGCAGACTGGGTGATTGTGCAGGCTAAGCTCAAGCTAGCTGGTCGCATATGACATAACACCCATTTATGCATGATGCGGGTCATATATTAAAAGATTTAATTACTTATGAGTACAGTACTGATTTTAAGATAATACTGGTAAACAACAATCTGAATTTATGCCTCTACTTCATAATCAAAATCTGAACAAATATTATTCCCGTTAACTTATAGCAAGATATAACACATGATAAATTAAATAATAAATATTATAATAATAAATAACTAATACACAGTGCTCTTAAAAAGGCGCGTATTGGCATAAATACACATATTAAAAAGATATCAAGAATTTTTATTTATTGTGCGTATTGACTATGGAGGAAAAACGTGCATTACGCAAAACATTTTGATTTTCCAATAAGTTAGTGGAACTTCACCCTCCAAACAGCAGTCTTTCCATCTACTCTTTAAATGTAAATGGCATCTTCCTTGTAACGTAGAGAGTGAAGAAATGTTGCCAAAAAACAACAAAAACTTAAACCATTTTGGCAGTATTGTGAATTTTATGGATAGTAAACTGTACATTATACTAACTTGCATTTTATTAAACAATTAGGAAACTTTTATTTACAGCCTGTGATATACAACAACAAGTAGCATTATCTCTTATTACCTACTAGCTGATTTGAATAATTTCTGTAATAATTGTAGTAGGAATAAAATTAACAACAACATATGATAATTTACATGCACCAGTTTATGAAAATTATTTAATTAGTAGCGATTAATTGAACATTTATACCTTAAACCATACTTATGTTCCTCCATATTTATTTGTTTCTCATGCTTTTTCAGGTTTGAAGAGCACTTTTACTTGTGTTCTTCATCCTTATCAAGAACGCTGATCAAATATCTCAAAGAACAAAAAGTAACACAACACACAAAACAGACAACAACAGAAAAAAAATCATGTTTTTTAAATACATATATGCATAAACAATTAACAAGGCTTGTCACCATAGGATGACATATGCCCCCTTTTTCCACATTTTTCTAAACCTAAACGCAAAGTGTTCTTCCACATTTTTCGAAACCTAAACGCAAAGTGTGACGGAATTTCAGACAGACGGACAGTGCGATCACTATATGCCCACCTTCGGGGGGCATAAAAATGAGAATAACAACCATGCTATGAACATCAGAATAACCTGGGTGTTTCATGCAACAGTTAACAATTGTTTAGGTTAGGTAAGAAATTAGTTTTTTTGTTTTTAAGTCTTGCAATAAAAATTTATTTCACATAAATTGCAAACTTTTAACAGAAAATTCATCCATGAAGAGATTACGGATACTCAATTATGTAAATAAAACATCTGTTTGACATTATTATCATGATTAACTCTGTTTGAACATAAAAATCTGGGGAATTCAGATTTCACAAAAAAAAACATTTGTTTCTTTAATCAGGTAAGAGAGGTTAAGCTATGAGAAGCTTGCAAAAAACACAGAACTCGTGTTATTTTTGCCTCAGTCTTCTTTAAATACTAAAAGACATTTGCAGCATTAACAAGAGCACCCTTCCCTGGTCCCATCCCCAGACTCCGCCCTCTGAAGCCCTCGCTTCTCCGGGGAATCATGTATATTCACAACATCATTGCTCCTGGAGTAGCCAGTGCCATACATGTGTACTGGCATCATGGGCTTTGCATTTTTCAGTTTATGTGCAAGAGTCATGAATATTGCTTCAACATGATTAGCCTTGCTCTCATCTTTTGCTGATGTTTCAAACAATGGCATGTTATGAGAATCAGCAAACTTTTGTGCAGAATTTGTTTTTATGGCAATCTTATCGGTCATATCACATTTGTTTCCAACAAATATGCGAGGAATTTCTTTATTCAGATTGTGTCTGTCGCATTCCTCGATCCAACCAGGCATGCTCTCAAATGATGACATTTTGGTGACATCGTAAACGAATACCACAGCATGGACATTTCTGTAGTAATGCTGCACCATTGATTTTCTGAAACGTTCTTGACCAGCTGTGTCCCAAAGTTGCAGCTGAAAATATCAAACATGAAACAATTAGTGCTTAATAAGTTTGATCAGATATAATTTCTGCATGCAGCTTGCCACATTTAAATGTTTTTATTATCAGTTTTCAAAATGATGAAAGTCAAACCTCGATACACTTTAATTTGGCATGCATAAATTTAAGGTAATTTAGTGATTGAAGAAAATGTTGGTCTGTTTTGATCATATCAAGCTTCATCTGACATAAAACTTTAGGTATTGGTGATTAAAGCTTCTAAATAGTTGCACGGATAATTTTATGTACAACTGGCAATGGCACGTAAACCTGATACATACTAATCTATCAATGTATTTACTTGTGAATCATCAAACACAATGGTCACATGCATTACTGCTCAAATGGGTACCCGCAAAAAAACGAATCTGCAGGTAAAAAAAAAATTGCTGCGGATCTGCGTCAATTTATCTGTGAACGATACTGGTTTGGGTTGTTAGTTACAAGGTAAAAGATAGTATGAATAAGTAAAATATAAAAGATTTAAAGCGTAGATAGGTTAAACGAGTGCAGTAAAATTATCTTCTTTATCATTTTAAACACTTTTTTCTGTTTCAAATATTCATAACTATGTTAAAGTGACGCATAAAAAGCATTAATAGCGAGTATATTCTGATATTCAAATCCAAAAATGGTGAAGTTTTTAAACGAAACTTGTATTTTAAAAAAGATTTTTTTCATTGTCAAAAAAAGGGAGAGTGATAGATTGCAATAGGCATTAAGCCAACTAAACTTGAAAATTTGATTCACTGAACTATTTAAACGTCCAATCGGAATGGGGGTATTCCCACTGAACAACTAATATCGCCTGACACGGTGTGCACGCACTTCTCTTATGCTAGAATCTACGATGCTTTCATGCAATATTTTCTGATAATCGAGACAAAGTGAAAGAAATTTGTTTTGAAATGTTGTGTTACCACTACAGAAGTGCAGTTGTCTGCTTCACTTTGCAATGCATGTGGAAATTTTATGAAGAGGACCAATAAAATGTATGGAATATGGATAAATTTGGATTATTTTAGTTGAAGTAAGATTTTGAAATGCAATTATATCTGTTTTATCCTCATTTTGGTTGTGTTGATATTTATTTTCAAGCGTGGTAATGTAAGTGAAATAAAATATTCGGAGTGCATGCGTGTGAAGTCATCACGAGAGTGGTGTTCTTAATGTAAACAAAGTGATCCATATCAGGAGGAGCTAGGAATTAGGGAATTGTACGATATAAGTGCCAAAGTGTCTAATTGTAAGTGCTAAAGAGAATGTCTAAATGCCAAGCAGTCTTGATAGAGCACTAGTGAATTGATGTCAGCCTAACCATACCCCCAAATTATTTAGTAATCACTAAATTAGTCCTAATAAAAAAGTATAAGCATGTGTATTTGTTGATCTTGATCCGACCTGTAAGAACAGGTGTCACAAAATACCTTTAACTGCTCTCCGTCAACATCAACAACTCTCTCTCTAAAGTCAACACCAATGGTTGCTTCCGTTTTGTCTGGAAATTTTCCACAGCAAAAACGGTAAGTCAAGCAGGTTTTTCCCACATTGGAATCGCCAATCACGATGATTTTAAATATCCTCCTCTGGACCTGTTTTTCCAAAACAGTAACAGATCTCTCTGAAGGCTGTGGTTTAGGTGTCGTGCCAACAACATTTTCTGAACTCTCCATAGTGGCCATAACTTAATTTATTTTTTAACTGTAAAATAACATACAAATTATAGTGAATAAACCAAAATTAATGTGATAACTCTTCATAACAAAGTGACGTCGCAATTGGAAGCAGCCATTTTGACAGATAAAAGTACTACACCGAATACAACTTTACATAGGTTACATGTCACTGTTAAAGGTTCACTGTGGGCAGGTTTCAAGTCAAGTATTGACCGCTAACTTGAATCAGATTTTTTCCTCCAATGACTCTCTACACAAACACGACTATATGTCTGTACAGTAACAAAAAATATATAGTGCATTATAAGGACATCAAAATGATAATCGATAGTAAATAAACATTAAACCAAGAAGACGTATATGCACCTGTAATACAGTTTTCCTGTATACGTTCGAATGGAAGTGAAATCAGCAATGGGATCGCTGAAAAAAGGGGGAGTCAGCTGGACAAAAACCCAGGAGAAATTATCAGCGCCTTACTGAACATCTGCAACAAGATCTGGCAGAAAGGGTGATGGTTCGCACCGTTGACGCAATTCCTCATCATCATCTTCCCCAATAGAGGCAACTTACAGCCAGAACTATAGAACTATCAGACTCATCAGCCACCCGAGCAAAGTCTGCTAAAGATTAAGCTTTACATATTGAAGCCGCAAGCGGAAAAAATCATCGCTAAAGAGCAGACAGGCTTCAGAAAAGGGCGCCGTTCAACATGCAGAGCAGGTCTTGAACCTCAGGATACTATGTGAGAGGTCCCTACAACACCAGCAGGACCACGTCTTAATTGATTTTAAAAATGCATTTGATAGGGTATGACATGCAGCATTGTGGGCTACCACGAGGCTGTACAACACCAACGCCAACCCGACCCGAGTCACCGAACACCTCTATGACGAAGCCACCAGTGCTGTCTACTTCAACAGCATCATAGGGGAACTGGTTCAAAAACCATAGTCGGATCGAGACAAGAATGTTTGATCTCTCTAATCCTCTCCAATATCTTGCTAGGGAGAATCATGACTGACGCCCTGGAATACAGAGGTTACAGCCAGCATTGTCATCAGAACAATCACAAACTTACGATTTGCCGATGACACAGATGGCCTATAGCCGGAAGCGAAAAGGCGTTACAGAACCAAGAGGAGCGATTGGACAAAACTTACACAGCCTTCGGCATGCAAATCAGTGCAGAGAAGACCAAACTGATGACCACCAACGCCAGCACTGACATCATGGTCTGTGACGAGAAGCTAGAAACCGTCAACAGCTTAAAATACCTGGGAGCTATTGTTAGAGATGCAGGATCCAAGCCTGTATTTCAAGCCTGTACTCGCCAGAATCGTACAAACCACAGCAGCGCTCACAAAACTCAATACCATGTGGATGGACAGAAACATATCACTCTGCTCAAAGATCAGACTAATGCGGGCCCTAGCCATGTCCATATTATTGTACGCCTGCGAGTTATGGACTCTAAAAGGGGACTTGGAGAGAAGGATACAGGCCATTAAAATGAGGTGCTTCCGAAGACTCCTCGGCATCTCGTACAAAGACCGAATCACCAACAAAGAAGTCCAAAATAGCCATCGGGCTCCACGAAGATCCACTGAACACTGTGAAAAGAAGGAAACTAAAGTGGTATGGGCATGTCTCACGATCATCAGGGCTTTCCAAGACCTATACAAGGCACAGTTCAGGGAGGGAGGAAGAGAGATAGATAGATGGAAAGATAACATCTCAGAATAGACAGGGTTGAGGCTAAGCGAAGCCTCGAGACTGTCTTAAAGACGAAAGGAATGGAGAGAGCTGGTTGTCATTTCATAGTGTCCCAACGGTATTATAGACTACGGCTTGGGTGAAGGTGAAGGTTAATTCAGTTTTTAGTTGAATGAAAACTGTTCGAAGAGTACCCTAGTGAAAGCAGAGATAAGGGAATAAAACACATATGTAAGGCTGTGTCATGTATGTTGATTACGATAGTTAAAAGATGCTGAAATTTAAAAAAATGTGTAGCAAAGCTGAAGGACACTTTTTGTGTAAACCTTTTTATTTTAGCTAGAGTGCATCAAAATCCTACGGCGTATTGAAACAATCTCGAGTAAGTTTCTTGCTTAGAACGAGTTCTTGGTGTTTTGAGAGAAGATTTTGAGATTATTCCAAGATTGACGATGGAACCCGAGCGTGCGGAGGGAACTACATGTATACCCATTCAAGTTGACTGGGTTTATCTGTTCAACTAGAAGAGACGGGCGGGTTTAATATTAATGTTTTAACTTAAATGCTACTATAAGTGAAGTGCAACCGATTTGAACAGCGTAGACGGAATCAGTCGTCTAGATATAAACTCAGTTTGAACGGATTAATTCATTAGGGTGATACAACCTGCAAGCATTAATACAGATATAAACAATCCCATAGCAGCAGCTTTGTTTACATCACATAACTTGAGTCAACGGTTACTTCACTTTCACATTTTATTTTAAAATAGTCTTGGTATTACATACTGTACATAAATCTAGTGATTACAATCTTGATTGAAAATGATTTGTTAATACTATCACCTTTGTATAGTGTATGAAAATGCCATAATCTGTAGCAATTTTAAATGCTGTCATGAATTTATGATAAGAGATACTTTATTTCTGTTAAATGGGTTTGAAACAATATGTTGCACACAAAAACAGCTACCGTTGACAAATAGGCTCCTCCCACTTCCTTTTTAACTAAATCCTAGGGTAATTAAGAGGACTTGTTGGCAACTATTTATTTGCATTTCAATGAAAAGTTTTTAGAGTTGTATGCGTCCTTATTCCATCGAATGACGCTACAATGGACATTCAGGAAACGCTGAAATCATTGAAAAGTGACAATGATTCTCGAATGAACTCATCTCAAACTCGCACAATCCACACATTTCTAGACTCCACGAAACCTTGTCAGACAGTCTGACAACAGCAATGTCTGGCAAATATTTTGGCACAGTAAAAAAAAAAACGTTTGAATTGTCTGATCCGAAATTCGAGTAGTTCACATGTAACAATAATCAGTGTCATAAAGATCGATTGACCAAATGCCAGACAAGATTCCAATTTTATAATATGATCGTCGAGTGGAGACGGCGTGTCGCGCTCGCAACATATATGTACGACCATATTAGTTATGCAGATTGTCCGGAGGTTAACTTCATCATATACTAGTATCATGTTATTAAGAAATAAATATCTTTTTTTAATGCTCTGTACCGAAAACAAACAGTTTCATGATGTAAAATATTTTGAAAAATATTTGCTTTCGTGTTAATTTTTGTGTTTTTGTTTCCTAAATATTGGTTGTTCTTTAATAGTTGTATTACATGTAGTCATACCGGCAAGCAGGTACAGTGCTGGAATACAAATCCGAAGATCGCGGGCGAAATGCGCGAACGGCCACAAAACGTGTGTAGGGATTGTTTTTTCTACGACCATTTCCCTCTACATATGATTCAAGTAGGACACTTTTCAGTTACTTGCAATGAGAACTGTAAAAGTAACTTAATTAGGAAAAGTAGTATTTGTTTACAGTTATTTTTATTTGTTCATGTGTTGCAATCAATTAAACAAGTATGTGGACATGTTATTAATCGATCATCTATCGCATACATATGTTTTAATTATTATAATAAAATGCACCGTATTTCTCATACACGTACTTATTCTTATGTAGACTTTTACACTCAATAAATTAATAAAGTTAGCATTCTTAGTTTGTTTAGCAATAATGTAAAATATATTTCTGAAATAATCCACATTAACTTAGACAAATTGGGAAATACCCTCGTGACATATGCCCTCTCGATGTTTAAGAACAGGTGAATATACGCCAACCCGAACGATTGCTCTCCCGAAATTCGCCAAGTCCTTGCATTATGTTTTCACTTTTTAAAAATTGTTACAATAAATTCACTTAAATTAATTAAGCCATTCACTTGCCAGAGTGTCCATATTTTTATTTGAAAATTAGAGTCAATATTTTGATTTTTTTTCTTCAAAATATTTAAAAATTACCGTAATGCTCATTACCCTTTTGTTAATTAGATGTCTATTATAGTTTTGAACATTTGGGAGCACCATATAAGCATTGGCATATTAGCGAGAGGGCAGTTGCCCGGAAGGATATTCGTCCGTGTGGAAGTATGTCCACCTGACTAAAATTTGATCGGCTATCATATTTCATCTGTTTGTATAATGGCTGCACTAGAAGCTATTTTTTACAAGTCTGTATTGGCTAAACTACAAGCTGCGTTAGTTAACCGCCCAGATAATTGAACGCCGTGATATGAAAGAATTGCTATTGAGTACGAAGAAAAATTCAAGCCAAACAATCAGTAGAATTTAACCTTCCTTTTATTATGCGGTATCGTTTTGTTGTATAAAAATAAGATATTCTGTTAAATAACATATTTATTTATCATTTTTGCCAATTGAAAATAATATAAAATATAAAAAAATACGTTATTGATAATTTTTTTACTTTGATTCCAAATATTAACAAAAAACGACCGTCGAAATTTTGCGACATCCTAACGTGATCAAACATTTCTTCTCCATCTTGGAATTTACACGAGGTTTTAAGACGAAACTTGTTTCCTGACATTGCATTAAATGCCTTTCTCTTGAACAACATGCCAACAAAAAACCCTTTGCCTCCTAAAGAAAATGCCCTGTTTAAACGCATTTTAGTAAGTAAAAGTTTCGTAAAGTATTATTTTAGTCATTGGAGAATTTGGGAGAAAATGGGTTTTCTGACTGCTTTCGCTTAGAGTAGAATTTCTGTTCATGCTTTAATTTCTTGTTTTTCTACTTTTTCAATCATGATTTTCAACATATTTTCTCTAATGTGGCTCAATGTTTATTTGAAATGAAGTTAACATTGTCTTACTGATTGCCCCACCCACTTTTTTTAAAGTGAATTTGACATAACAAATTAACATCATACATGTATACAAGTGATGATGTACATGTCAGAAGTCCCAATCTCAGTAGGACAGTCCCGCTTTTGTGGTTTTTGCCCTGGTGTCCCGATATGAGACAATTTGTCCCGACATTAGTAAAAAAGGACGTACGTTCTATTACTAATATAAGTTTACAATAGAATTGTAATCTCTGGCTAAAACTTCGCTTAACCTTTATTCAATTTATTTCCCCCTATAAACAACCCACTTCTACTATTGGAGTGCACCAGTATTATGTTTGACACTTCGTCAGCGGCCAATTATTGATTTTATCAGGCATTCACACCATGGTGTTTTATGGTCCCTAATTACTATCGAAAGATGTATCGTACTGAAATAGGAGCCAACTGCGTTTGAATTTAATGGCCCAATCAAGTCCAAAGATACCATTAATTATTATCCTGTGTATTTAACCGCCTGAGGTTAAAAAAAACTTGTCATAACACCCATTATGATTTTGTATATCAAACAAATTGAATGCTGACCGATACACCTTGATGTTTCACATAAATTGACTTTCGTTTTCCACTTATGTTCAGAAAATAGTTTGTACATATTCAATTTCATCGATCTAAATTTAGAGTTAATTAACAATTAGTTGAATACAATAGCGTTACATGATTTACACTTGTTCCATTGGAATACCACTGTCCCAATTGGATGTTAAATAGACGCTTACAACTCATTTCATTTTAAGGTGTCATGCTTATAGTCAGATGTGGGTTAACATCAGGAAAATGGAGAACTTTGTGTTCATTACATTTTTAAACACATCATGACTTCCTGGCGTATCTACAGGTCCATTAAACAGAATCATTCCCAAACCTAAATTGTACAAAAAACAATCCAAATTTGATTTTTTCCCCAATTTATATGATTTATATTTTACGATTTTGTTTTTATAATTTGAATTATTATGAAGAGTTATATTGAATTAGTTTTTCAAAATCAGTGGACTTTTAGCGCAAAAAATCCCAATCTCAAAATTGCATTTTCTCAAAATGGCCAAGAAAAGGCCTGCACATTAATCGTCGATACTGGCCAGAAATTTAGAAGTTTTTGTAAGTAATATACTGACTAAGGTAAAGGTGGAATGGTTCATTGTTTTAGGTGTCCCGACAGGACAGTCCAGCTTTTTTTATGCCCCTGGTAGGGTGGCATATAGCAGTTGAACTGTCAGTCTGTGCTTCCGTCCGAAAACTTTAACATTGGCCATAACTTTTGCAATATTGAAGATACATGTAGCAACTTGATATTTGGCATGCATGTGTATCTCATGTAGCTGCACATTTTGAGCGGTGAAAGGTTAAGGTCATCCTTCAAGGTCAAAGATCAAAATACAAAATCCAAGGGAAGTAACAAGCTTTAAAGGGAGACAATTTCTATACCTGCCAAATGATAAACACAATAGATCCTTTATAACGCGATCCGTTATAACGCTGTATCCAATACAACGCGGGGTCGCTTGGATCCCGTTTTTTCTCCAACCTTCCATTTTATGCAACAACTTCATGTATTCTCAGAAAACTTCAAAGATGGCGGCGCTCACAGCTTGATTGCTGTATTCAACAGTCCGTTTAACCGATTTTAATCCCTTAGAGGTTTAACGACACTCGGCAGGCAATTGGTGTTAATCCAGTGTTTTTTTTCAGTTTTGGGGGAAAGGGGTCGGGTCCCCTGAGGGGGGGAAAATTTGCGCGTAAAAGGGGAAAAAGGGGAAAATTCAATGCTTTGCAAGTAACAGTACAAAATCAAGTTTTAACACTATAATTCACCATACATAGAGAGAAAAACATTATTCCAACTCTTTTTCATCAACATGTTATGTTCATGTTCAAAGTTCATATACTTTGTTAGTTGTTTATGAAATAAAATCATCATGATATAATTATCATTAGACACTTCTTTCTAAAAAAAAAAAAAAAAA